>JANAVB010002338.1:0-86293 GCA_029216955.1 Iris pallida
GAAAGCTTACATCATGTATTCTCTTATGCCATCCTCCATAACAGTACATTATATCAAACTCAACTAACTATCCTCCCATCCATTTACAGTCATCTCAATGTTATTGAGTATGCCATGCGTAGACGTAATCAATCCTTCGAAAATCCCATGTTCCTCTCTCACCAGATGTGCTAGACCACTGAAAGTAGTTTGAGCTGGGCACTTCGGAAGCTTTGGTGTCTAGCATGTCGGAGTGTAGTAATCTCTTCAAGGATCTCAAGTAAGCTTGTGCTTCCCCTAGCGGTAATGCCCAACCGACCTCTGCATGCTTGCCATATGTGGGTAAATTAATGGGCAGCAAAAAAATAGATGATCCTGCAACTCCGTGTTGGTGTTTTGCCTTTGGACTAGGAAAGATAGTCCCACATCGGCTACACCAAATGGTGAGTATCTCAATATAATACATTGCTTGTGTTAAGGTGTGCACATGAGGTGTGGTGGGGCACAAGTGTGTGCCATGTGGGAGTATTTTCCTAGAAGGAAAAAAAGAATAATTCCAACAAGCATGCAAGTTGATTTTGTTGTACGGACTCGGACTCGGACACGGACTCCAAGATGTCTCGTGCATGTACTGGAGTGTTCGGGGGGGTAGGCGTGGACTGGCACACTTCTATGATGATGGTGATGATTTAAAATATCAAATTCTATTTTTGAGTATCGTATTATAGTCCCACATCGGATAGGAGAAGAGGTGAAGTCTCACTCCACTCTATAAATATAGCCCCTTTGCCTCCTTTGAAAGCTCCACCAATAAGAGAGTAAAGGGAGTCCGTAAAGTCCAGGAAGCTCGTTCAAGTCTCAAATATTGACTTACGAGCGTTCCAGAAGTTCTTCATGAACTTGTTGGTTCCTGGAAGGAGATCGTTGTGGGGCAAATCTTGCTTTGAGTAACGGTGATCTTAATCACCCCAGCAAGAACCTTTCTATTTCTTTTTTTCTCTTTTCTCTGATTTATAACTCAGTTTTGTCCGTCAGCAACTGTGATTGCGAAGAAGAACGTGAGATTTATTTTTTGATTATTGTTGCTTTTGTAATCAGATTTATATTATAGTGTTCCTCGTGGATCTCGAGAATAATTAGAAGGAGAACGTTGTTTGAACCTCTGATCTCAACATAGAGACTACCATCTTTGATCAAGCACTGGGACTAACAATCTCAAAGCAAAATCCTCGTAGATGGAATAGTCTCGTGCTTCTCTCATCCATACCAGCTTTAACAAGTTGGAGAAATTCGACGAAGAATATTTCCAAATCTGGAAGAGGAAGGTCACCCTTAATCTTCAACTCGTGGACGTAGACCATGTGTTGATTGAGGATGAACCGACAATTCCAGAAGAAGGAACTGTCGATGCTATTGCTGCTGCACTCGTCAAGCAGAGCAAATTGAAGAGAGAAAATAGCATATGTAAACTGATGACTCAATTCTATTGAAGACTATCTGGCAGAGTCATATTCCAAGAAAGTAAAGGCCAAAGAGATCTGGGATTCTTTGGGTAAGCTATATGATGATGATGAGAACAGGTCCAAAATCTTTATCATAGAGAAGTACTACAAGTGGCTCTTCGAAGACGAGATGTCGATGCTACCTCAAGTGAAGGAATTCCTGAAGTTGTGCCAGAAGTTAGATGACGATAAGATGCCCCTCATCGACAAGTTTATCGTTGGTGGGATAGTCTCGAAACTTTCTGCTGGTTGGAGCAACTTCTATGCTAGAATTCATCCGAAGAAGCTGGACATTAGCTTGGAAGATCTTCTACAAGAGATCCACGTTGAGGACGAAATGCGATCTCAACAGAAGATGGACTCTCTGTCCAAACAACTGGCTAAGGCCAACTTGGTGCAGACAAAAGAGTTCAAGAGGAAGCAGGTGGCTTCTCATCATAAGAAGAATGACTCCACTAATCTGAAAGTGAAGGGTCCTTCGTTCAAGCAATAGAAGGCCAAGTCCCACTTGACTTGCTTCAACTGTGGCAAGAAGGGCCACTACAAGAGTAATGCAAATCCAAGTCCAAACAAGCTGAACAAGGTGAGCCTAGCAAGGTTTCCATGATTTCTAACATTGTTGTTATGATTGCTCAGGTCACAACAGTGGGGGCTGACTCTGACTGGTGGATAGACACTGGTACGATATGCCATGTCTTCTTGGCAAGGAATAGTTTGTCACATACAGCCAACTTCTGAGAAAGTTATCATGGCAAACCAAGCCCAAGCTGAAGTTTTGGGGATCGGAACTGTGGAGCTGAAACTCACATCCGGGAACACTCTGACGCTTCAAGGTGTGAAGCATGTTCCCGTGATTGCAAAAAACCTGATCTCTGGAAGCCTGTTTAGCAATGCAGGCTTGAGGATGGACATCAATGCTGGCCAGATGGTGATGTCCAAGAAGGGAACATACTTCGGAAAAGCTTTTCAAACTGAAGGGATGTTCAAAATTCAGCTTGTAAACCAGTTTGATAATATTAATACAATCGCTCATTCTGATTATTCTCTTGAGTTATGGCATAATAGGCTAGGACATGTTCACGGTAAAAGAATTAACAAAATGTCCAGTCTAGGACTTATCTCCAAATGTGGGAGTAAGGTAGAGAAGTGTGAAGTATGTGCTCAGACAAAGATCACAAGAAAACTCTTTCATCGGGTCAATCGAAGCACAGATCTTCTAGAGTTGGTGTACTCTAATATCTGTGCTTCAAGCAATTCTCTACAAAAGCTAGGACGAAGTATTTCATAATCTTTATCGGTAACTTCTCAAAGTACACGTTCGTCTACTTGCTCAAGTCTAAAGATAAAGCGTTCAAGAAGTTCAAGGAGTTCAGGGCCGAGGCTGAACGGCAAATTGGACAACAACTCAAGAGACTAAGGAGTGATTGAGGGGGAGAGTATCGGTCTCATGAATTCATATCATTCTGCAAAGAACATGGAATCATAAACGAGACTACTGCTCTATATTCTCCTCAATCTAACGGAGTAGCGGAGAGGAAGAACAGAACATTGACAAAAATGATGAACTCAATACTGCTAATTGCGGATCTTCCTAAATGCTACTGTGGAGAAGCTGTATTGATGGCCACTTCTATTCTAAATAGAGTGTCGTATGCAACTTCGGATGTAACTCCTCATGAACTCTGGTTCAAAGTCAGACCTAACTTGAATGTCATTCGAGTATGGGGTGTCTGGCTTATGTGAAGCTTCTAGATCTGAAGATTCAGAAGCTGGGACAAGGACTATGAAGACGATCTTCTTGGGGTATGCCGAGAAGAGTGATGCTCGGAGATTTCTTGATATTGAGTCAAATCATATCATCGAATCTTGCGATACTGAATATTTTGAAGACAAGTTTGTAAGGCAGAAGAACATTGTTCTAACAGACATTCTGGCGAATAATGAAGGTGCAAAGGAGACTGAGATCTTCAATGAGCCAGTTGTCCGAGATGAAGTTGTTACTGAGGAGACAACGATTGAATTAGAACTCGCTGAGCCGTCATCGAAGCGAGCGAGGAGGCTGAAGAACTTCGGAAATGACTTTATCACCTATCATGTGGAAGCAGATCCGCTTGCCTATGATGAGGTGATAAAGACAAGAGATACTATTTTCTGGAAGGAGGCGATAGACAATGAAATTGAATCAATTACCTCCAATAACACTTGGGTGTTGGTTGATCTACCTAAAGGAGAAAAACCTATCGGATGCAAGTGGATCTTCAAGAAGAAGATGAGAGCTGATGGAACCATTGACAAGTTCAAGGCCAGGCTAGTGGCAAAAGGGTTTTCTCAGAAGCAGGAGATCAACTACTTTGACACGTATGCTCCAGTAGCCCGGATGACCACCATCAGAATGTTGATTGCTCTCGCAGTGATACATAAGATGGTGATACATCATATGGATGTGAAAACGATATTCCTGAATGGCGAGCTGACCGAAGAGATCTACATACAACAGCCAGAAGGGTTTGTCGTCAAAGGTCTTGAAGACAAAGTCTACAAGTTGGTGAAATCTCTGTACGGTTTAAAGCAAGCTCCCAAAATGTGGCATGAGAAGTTTGACAAAGTCATAAGGTCAAATTGCTACAGGGTCAGTAAAATAGACAAGTGTGTCTATACAAAGTTTGCTGACGGAAGAGGAGTCATCGTTTGTCTATACGTGGACGATGTGCTAATCCTAGGTACGGATATAAGCTGTGTCACGCAGACAAAGAAGTTTCTCTCAACGAAGTTCAGTATGAAGGACTTGGAGGATGCTGATGTTATCTTGGGACTCAAGATCATCCGACAGACACTGGATTAGTGCTGTCACAATCTCTTTACATTAAAAAGATGCTCACTCGATACGGGTATCATGATCTTCTTTTAATTGTTACGCCGTACCGGGGTGATCAAAAGCTGGAGCCAAAGTCGAGGGAAAGCGTCAGGCAGTTGGAGTACGCTAGCGTCATCGAGGGTTTGATGTACGCTACTACTACCACTAGGCCTGATATAGCTTTCGTTGTGGGAATGCTGAGTCGATTCACTAGCAATCCAGGCGTTGAGCACTGGAAAGCTGTGAAGCGGGTTATGAGATATCTCAAAAAGACTCAGACATATACACTACACTACAGCGGAGCTCCGCCGGTAGTGGAAGGCTTCAGTGATGCCAGCTGGTGCTCAAAAGTGGAGAGCGAAAGGTCTACAGGTGGGTGGAGCTGCTATATCATGGAAATCGAAGAAGCAGACTATACTCTCACGGTCATCCATGGAATCTGAGTTCTTTTCACTTGATACTGTAGCGGAGGAAGCAGAATGGCTTCGGGAGCTCATGTATGATCTTCCAGTGGTTGGGATGCAAATATCGGTGATACTGAGATACTGCGACAATCAGGCGACTGCGACGGTGGCATCAAATGACCTCTTCAACGGGAAAAAGAGGACTGTACGGTTGAAGCACAGCGTAATACACGATCTCATCAAGAGGGTGTTATTATAGTGATTGATGTTCGAAGTCAGGAGAACATGGCGGATCCGTTCACCAAGGGCCTCAAGCACCAATTGGTCGATGACACAGCTTGTAAAATGGGCTTGAAGGCATTCTGATATTGTGTTATTACATTCCTACAATAAAGTTTTATGCTATTAGTTCAAAGAAAAATCTACTAGGCATTTAGCTTTCGGTTCAAGGGAGGACTATTAACCGAAAGAATATCAAGAATGGTGAGAACTTGTCCTCTGTGGCATGGAGAGGTTACGGACCTACAACCACTGTTGTGTACTGTTGCTTTCTTCGAAAAATAGATCCTGTGGGAAGGTTAGCTTAAATGCCTTAATGAGTTCTCAGGCAGAGTTAATGCTTGGAGTTCTTTACAGGAAGCACGGTAGCATAGCACTACAAGGAGTGTAACTCCATGCTACAGTGGGGTGACTCTACCATGAGGTTCCCGGTTAGGGGTAATGCCTCAGCTTTGTGAGGCAAGTCATAGTAGAGTAGCACCACAAATAGGCAGGTAGCCTAATGTTGTATGATAATTGTAATAAAGAGAGGTAAACAACACTACAAAGAGGACGATGTCCTCATGTTACAGTGGTATGACACCACGAAGAGGTACCAGGTAGGGTAAAGCCTCGGCTTCTTAAGCCATGTCATAGCGGCGTAACACTACACGAAAGCACAAGGCTTCATGCTGGGTAGTTTGGCACTACAAAGAGACTTGTGACCTCATGCTAAAGTAGTATGCACTACGATGAGGTACCCAGGTAGGGTAAAGTCTCGGCTTTAAGCCATGTCATAGCGGCGTAGCACCGCAAAGAAGCGCAATGCTTCATGCCATGACTCTTTATAAAGAACTCACCTATAGTGTATGGACAGAGATATCAGGCCGTCTCTTGGGGGTAAACTTGTAGATGCCCAAAAATTATACACTGAAATCAGGCTGGCACAAGGCCTTTAATGTACAGCCAGAAGCACAGTTGTTGTCATTATGTGAGTAGGAAGAATTGCAGTTATGGTGCAGAATTGAAGGCTTAGTCCATTCTTGTCTCATGCTGTTATTTAACCTATGCAGGAAGATTCAAGTCGTAGCGACATCTCTCCTAATGCATGATGGGTAGTCACTGTGGGGAACGCTCAACCCAAATATTGAGATATATGGGGGATTATTGGTGTTTTTGCCTTTGGACTAGGAAAAATAGTCCCACATCGGCTACACCAAATGGTGAGTATCACAATATAATTCAATGCTTGTGTTGAGGTGTGCACATAAGGTGTGGTGGGGCACAAGTGTGTGCCATGTGGGAGTATTTTCCTAGAAGGAAAAAAAGAATTAATTCCAACAAGGATGCAAGTTGATTTTGTTGTGCGGACTCGGACACGGACATGGACTCCAGGATGTCTCATGCATGCACGAAAGTGTTCGGGAGATAGGCGTGGACTGGCACACTTCTATGCTGATTGTAGGATGATCTAAAATATCAAATTCTATTTTCAGTATTGGTATTATAGTCCCACATCGGATAGACACTCTATAAATAGAGCCCCTTTGCCTCCTAAAAGATGTACTAAGAAGAGAGTGAAGGGAATCCATAAAGTCCAGAAAGCCCGTTCAAGTCTCAAATATTGACTTACGAGCGTTCCAGAAGTTCTTCGTGAACTTGTTGGTTCCTGTAAGCAGATTATGGAAGGGCGAAACTAGCTTTGAGCAACGGTGATCTTAATCACCCAGTAAAAACCTTTCCTCTTTTTCTTTCTTCTCTTTTCTCTGAGTTGTAACTCAGTTCTGTCTATCAGCAACTACGATTACAAGGAAGAACGTGAGATTTATTTTCTGATTATTGTTGCCTTTGTAATCAGATTTATATTATAGTGTTCCTCGTGGATCTCGAGAATAATCAGAAGGGGAACGTTTGTTTGAACCTCTGATCTCGACATAGAGTCTACCATCTTTGATCAAGCCCCGGGACTAACACTCCGTCCCACTCCAATATAGGACACATTATGTACTTGGTACCTGTATCCCGAATCGCACCAAACTGTCCCGTGTTAGAAGCTGATCTCTAGTAGCTTTGTAGGCACATAACTACATCTTTTTAGCTGCTCTCGTCCATACAATTTCTGCCCACATAACCTTCGAATGTTGAGGTCGAATTTGATCATAAACAACCTTGCTGGTAAATGTACCTGTGCTCGATCCCTTCCATACCCATTTATCACTTGTTGCACCCCTGTCAATTGGAATGTTGGATATCTCCTCCGCATACCATTGTGTAACATCCACTTTTCTAAAATGAGGGTAATTTTGAACTTTTATAATTTTGATTAATCGATAATAAGATTTAACTCATGTTATGATTTTTGGTAATTTTTTAATCAATTTAAAACTATTTAAAATGTTGAATTGTGATTTTGATGGTTAACTAGTTAATCCCTAGTTTTGCTAAGCTTAGAGACTAACCATGGGGACCTAACCATGTGATTAGAATGACTATTTACAACTTTTTAGGCTAAGGATATTTTGGTCATTTTGTGACTTTTGAATTATTTAGGATTTTGATTAATTAGTGAATTGTAGATTATTTTAATAATATTTAAATTGATGTATTATGATTTTGGTCATTTTCCATATTTTAATATTTTGGGAAAATTTTATATTTTTAATATTGTTTTTATTGGATTTGTTTAGTTGGGTTTGAGTTTCGTCTCGTTTCGACTTATATTGTGACCCGGGTAGCTTGAACTCTAGATGGGACCCAATATTAAGTTAAGCATGGCTCACAAGACCCAACATTAAGTTAGTTAATTAAACTAATTTTTATCATGTTAGAATGGTTAAGTTAGAGACTCAAAACTAGATCATTTTGACCCCAAACTTGAACCTAGTCTAGACTTAACCATATGAGACTAGAGAGGGACAATTAGGACATTTCCCATTAGCCCTAATGGACTCTTTATGGCAGCCACCTTTAGAAGAGAATGATTCATTTCATTCATTACAATCTTGCCTCTTTTATTTTCCTTTTGTTCTTCCCCAATTTTAGAGAGCCTTTCCACTGATTTGATCTCCAAATCAAATCATTCCTTCACCAAAACTTTCCTCAATCATTCCCATTCTCCAAGGGAAGGGTGCTACCAAGGATTGGAAGAGGAGTGCAAGGAGGAGTGTCCACTTTGAGGGATCTTCGTATCGGAGCCGTGTCCTAAAGGATTTCATTGGGATTCCACTCCCAATAGGTAAAACCCATCCTCTAAATCGATTTCTTTTGCATATAAATTAGTTTTGAATCCGTAGGATCTATCCTCATGCATGTGTCCCATTTAGATTCAAATTTGAGGCCATTTGGAGCTCTCTTGAGGATTTTAGATATGTGTCTTGTGTCCTACTTGATAGATCCCAAATTAGGACACCCCATGTGTATGTATGTGTGATAATAGTTTAAATAGATATTTAAATTCAATTTTATAATGGTTAGAGAGTGGATTGATCTTAGTTAGGATGGTTAGAATGAGTTTCATTTGGATATCTATGTTTGTATCCAAGTATCTTGGCCTATATGTGTTCTTTTGTCAAATCCGTCATAATTTTCATCCACGTTTTTATTAACCAAAACAAATTAGAAATGTCATAACTTTTAGCTTAGAACTCCGATTTATCTCCCGTTTTTTTAAAAGAATCGTATCGAAGTTAGCTTTCGAAATATATACTTTAATAAGCCAAATTCTTTCTGTAACTTTCTGTAGAATTATTTGAGTGTCATCTGTACGAAAGACGAACGTGTTTCGGTATTTTTGCGATTCTGGGAGCTTCCGGACACGAAAATGCGATCTGTTTAAAGTTTCGGAAAGTTAACACAAAGGGCTACGACATACTTTAATCCTAGAATTTAGTGAATGCCCAATTGGTACAGTATTGGTTTTAAGTAGAACAGTGACTATACGATATATGCATTTTGTGTAACCTATGAGCCTATGTAGTATGGATATTAAATGAATATAGAGTATGTAATGCATGATATGTTAGATGAATGAAATGATATATATATGATATATATTCTCTTTACATTAATGTATATATATGGTTGAATGCAAGCATGTAGGAATGCAATTAATATAATGCATATAAGCAATGCATGAATGAAAGAATGATATACAATGTATGCATGAAAGTATATAATGAATGCAAGATATATATGTAATGATAGATATGAATGCATAATGTATAAATATTGTAATATAATATATAATGATAACATGTATGGTAATGTAGAGTATATGATGCAAGCATGAATGAATGGAGGAAATACATGTATATAGCACTACAAGAAAAATGATCATTTACGGCGCGCAAAACGTGCCGTAAATGATCTTTTACGGCGTACAGCTTGGTGCCGTAAAAGATCGTGCCGTAAATGATCCTATTATTTACGGCACGTTGAAAAACGTCGTAAATGTAAACAAATTAACGCCGTAATTATTTTTTTCACAGAATTTCGACAATCATTTACGGCATATTTAGTGTGCCGTATTTTCTCTTTCACGGCATACATTTGTGCGCCGTAATAGATATTCGCGCATGTTCAAATACGGCGTATATATGCACGCCGTAATAGCTATTCCCGCGGGATCAAATACGACGTACATTTTGATGCCGTAAAAGATATTTTTGACACATTATGTTTGCCATTTATGACATATGTAGCGTGCCGTAAATAATTTTTGATAAAAAATTTCATATTATTATTATTATTATTATTATTATTATTATTATTATTATTATTATTATTATTATTATTATTATTATTATTATTATTATTTTTATTTTTTCCATCCCAATCCCTATTTATTTAAACAAGGATATCAATGGTAAACAAAGAATATAACATAGCAAAATAAGTTAAAGAGATAGCTGACTTATATATAATCCCAATCAAACTACAAAAGTGAAAAGTAATTCAAATAAACCCAGACACGTGAGATCATAAAAAAATAGTCGGATTCAGTAAACAAAATACATTAATAGCAACAAAAGACCATACCAAAGTATATCATGTCTTGCATGAACTAGAAAAACTATTGTAGTACTGAATTAAGAACATAACAATATTTCAATACAAATTGAGCTTGTTTCATACTTTGCCCTACTTTGGAAGAAAAAAAAATGTAAATTGTCTTCTATGACAAATTTCAGCTCAAATGGTTGCAGAGGAGAATCTTCAAACACAACACACAAATTTTTCCATTGATTGATAACCTGCACAAACACAAAATGTGTTTTAGTTCACTGTATCCAATTTGATGTATATATAAACACAACGATGAAAAAGGCTGCATAAACTAGCCAACTACATTTCCAGGTACCTTTCCAGGTACCGAATGCTACATAAATATAACCTGCACAAACACAATTTTTTTCATTAATTGCCAACATCTGTCGTGGGGATTGAGGGGCAGTCGGGTACATCTATTCAAATTTAACGAAATGACCAAAACATTACATTTAACCTTCATATTAAGGAAGTCTGAATTAAAAAATCATTAAAACAAATTGACAAATTTATCATGGTCCATCATGCAAGAGGAACCTCTGAGCTGGTGCCAACTTCCTAGACTAAGAAACCATGTGCAGGTTTCTTTAGTGGATTGCAGGGAACTAATTTTACTAGTCATGTAAATTAAGATTGTGTAACCAAGGAGATGAGGAAAGATGATAATATTTTGATTATAGAAATGCTTTCATTAAGGCTCAACATAAGTTTGCTTGACATTACAACAAAATATACATTGTGTATAGGACAAATTTGTATTGGCCCAATGGAATAAATCAAAAAATTTGTAAAGTAACGATCCTTCAAAGCATTATTCTCACAACATGCTATTCTAACTAGCCATAATACAATTGTTGACGAGCAGACAAACATGAAAACTTCTATAGCTGCAGTATACTTTCTCCTACTCATCAAATTTATTAAACTATAAACATGAGAAATTGCAACATGAACTCCGAAAACTATATAACTAGAGTTTGATATGAGAGGAATAATCCCAGCCAATTTGGTGTTAAACTCAGGAATGGTCTGTGCATGTTGAATGTTTCACCTATGCACAGGTGTGCACAGGAAAGTACATGGGACAGCACGGAATGGTGTTGATTCCAACAGTAGGAGGGGTTCTTGCATCGACCTACATTGGTACAAGTGAAGAAGAATAGGGTAGTCGGGGGCTGTTGGCATGTACAGGCTGTATAGGAAAGGAGATGGACTTGCCAATATGTGTAGGTAATAGAGTAGTGTGTGTCGCGTAGAAGAATAGGTGTAGACTGAAACCCATTGGCATTCAGATGTGGGTGTGGGTACCAAAACCTATAGGTAATTGGCATTTCACAGATGGGTGTGTACAATTTGTGACACATGACACAATGGGGAAAGGAAAATAAGTATCATATTCAGTTTATATAGCAGCTTTAGTCAGGGCCTTGTAACTGAGAACAATATAACATCCTACACAAACAAGCTACAATACAATTCATTTTAGTCCCCCAACACAAATGTAACCATGAGGTGGTTACATGAAACCTATGAAATGAACAACAGTCATAGTTCTACTCTCTTACCTATTATTACAATTGATGATCTGTTAGCATCATATTTGCCTCCTCTTTAGAGATATGCATCAGACTTTGTACTCCATGGTATAAAGTAGTAGCTATATTCCTTTTGGATCTCCTGGCATCATAGACATGCAATTATAGGATTCAAACATTGTCTACGATTTTTGTTCTAACCCAATCATATACATGCTAAAACGGATCATATACATGCTAAAACAGAGACTTCAAAGGAAAGATTATGAGAAGAATGGATTAGGCTGCAGAGAAGATGAAAGGTTGATATGCTATCAGTGTTCATCCTAAAATGCAGCATCTAGATAGTGATTAATTAGAAATTTATCATTTATTTATTTTCACATTCAAGTTAATTCAATTCCTTTTGACCTTTAGATAGTGATTAATTGGAAATTTATCATTTCTAACACAAAAAGTACTTGTAAAGCCAAATGGATTCTTCTTACTAGGTGATTTGTTCTTATGTTCCTTATGTTTATTTTCTGTCAGTGAAGAGGACTTGGTTTAGTGTTTCTCTGCGTTTAATATTTGCACTTCTGATTAATACTCGGTTTGATTTATTTCAACGATGATAGCAATTTAAAAGTTTTGATGCGTTGGCCTGACCTTAATGCGGTGAAGGTTTGGTGCTTCTCCGACAAACTGGTCTGTTAATTTGGCATGATCTTCTATTTTCTGACAATGTTGTTTCGACTTTGTTTGGTGCGTACTGTATTAGCTATGGCCCTCATGTTGGGTTTTTCTAGATTGTGCTTTCTTCCTACAAAAATGTATGTAAATGTTCTGCAATGTCCAATTTGAGGTTTGATTGCTCAAAAAAAAAGTAACTCATACCGGATGTTGCCGAAAAGTTTGACTGAGGAATAAATAATGACCAGATTGAACTCATGTTGGTTGTGACTGCTTTACTCGGGACAAATAAGCTCATCTCATCAGTAGAGGAATTTATAACTGTATGTAATGAATTCATCCATGTAATCTGAGAAAAAGAATTAGAAGCACATACCTTATATTATTTGGAAAATTGGAAAAGAAAACAATTTTCAAGTAAGTTACAGAGCTCAGTCTCGGGTCAAATTCAATTCTTCAATGCCAGAATCCAAAATACATGTACTTCTAACAAGCATGTACCTTACCATCAGAATCAAAAATTATACCATCACAAATATAGTTTTGATTTACATTAGTCTAAATTACTATACAAAAGAAATCTATGTATTAGTAATATGATTTTACATATGCATCAAGCAGTCATGATATATAAGTTTTATTGGCCATAATAAATATTAGGTTTCATTTTCGTTTCAAGAACCTATGTACTTCACAATCAAGTATATATGATTTTTGTTCATTCAAGACTGAGGAACCAATTTACAACCGTGTTGCCACAGGCTCGTGCTGCCATAAAAGAACTTACCTTTCTAGGCTCTAAACTCACTAGACCACAGGCTCGTGCTGCCACCCCACTGCAACTTCATGAAATAGCGACAATCCCAATGGAATCCAGACCAGGCTGAGCACAAAGCAAGTGAACACAAATCTATATCAGCTTTATTTGGCAGAATACCAAATCAATATGGTTTCCATCTTTATAAAGGGATGTAAAGGTTCAAGGAAGTACAGATATAATGATCAAATCATCATAAACGAATCCCAACATAACAAGTTATTTATAGTTGCATAAATAAACATGTTAAGCATACTTCAGCATCATCTTTTTCTTACGTAGATATGCAAATAGCTCAAGACGTAGTTACTTTGGTTGTTTGGCTTCAGATCATTTCAAGCAATGTTGACATTGTTAACTACTTGACTTATGCTGTTTACCCACTTGAAACCCTAACATTGAGGTATAGATTTGCAAACCATGTCAAATATAGTGTACTGAGAATTTTACATCTGTTAGTGCATGCCCCAATTCTTTAGGGAAAGATAGGAGGGGAAAAGAAGTCTCCAAAAATTTAAGTTCCAATACATTTCAAAATCTGTACAATCACAAATTTTGCCAAACTGTCTGGTTGAATTCAAGCGATATTTAATTTTGGATCACCTCAAAAAGGCCAGCGACAAGATTGTAGGCAACTTATGGATTCGATTATTGAAGCTCCCATTCAGCCAGTTTGTCACAGGAATGACTGAAACCTCTATTTCAATTTCTTAGCACCTGTTGCCAAAAAAAAGAGAAAATATTCATCATCACCATGGTGCATAAAAATACTTTATAAAAGAATTTAACATAGGAATGGTCCGATATTGCTTTTTGATACCAAAAATTCAATATTATGATCCGAAGCCACCATTTTGTCGATACCGTTGATCCCGATACTCATAGGAATGGTCCGATATTAATTTCGATATCGATACTGCGAACCTTGATTTTTATGCCTAGATGTCAACCTGACGTCAATCCTCTATGTTGGTGACAATTTCATAGACAATTAGCTATGAGCGTGAGAGAGTCGTGCCATAGAACCTAGATGATCAGTTAGCACGAAGGTACTATCTTTGGACTAGTTAGTTTAAGCTTGTGCAACCAAGAAGTTTCTTCCATATTTTTCTAGACTACAAAGAGTCTAGACGAAAAGGTATACGATGCAATTTGATATAGGAATTATATTAATCTATATGCCACTTTAGCCGAAGAGTGAAAATGAATGACATTTTCCAAAATATAAAAAATATTGATCCATCTTCTTTTCTGCATAGTGCTGCAATTATATAGAGAATAAGAGAGAAATAATAATATTCTCTTGGATATTGACATACATTTACTAGAAACTTTGTTGTCTGAATGTTCAGACCAAATAATCTTTATATGGAACAGAGTACATGTAACTGAAATATAGAAGGTTGAAGAACATGTTTTGATATAACGTCAAAGTATCTTCTCTTCAGTTATTTACAATATCTAGAAATATTGACATACACCCATCAGACCTATCTATGAGTTAAACACAATATCAAAATAAAGAATAATACCTGAAGACGGCGGGTTCGATCTGGGACAGGACACTCTCACAGAATATGGACACCACAGCTTATTCATGTCCAAAAGAATTCAAGCTCTGTTAGTCATTTCATCAAACAGGGGTAATGCATAAGAATTCAAATGCTTTCTTAAAGGAATTCAATTGTTTAATCAAGGAAAATTCTCAGGAATTCGTAAAGTGGGATCACAAAATACACTCACTAAATGATTCAAATAATCCACGCTGATTTTTGACAGAATTCGGTCGATCTACCGCTCTAACGTCCTCTGCTTGAATTTATCAGAAAATTGTAGACATGCACAACTGAAGTACTAAATTAGCAAGTCAACACAAAGGATATAAACTCATCCTGTTGTAGGGGTTACAATTATGTCAACCTTTTTGAAAGCTTTCATGTGATGGTACATTATCCTTCTCCTGTATCACATTTTTTAAAGAAATTGTGTGAGGAAGAATGTTTCTATAGGAAGAATCGCATCAGTAATGTAATGATTTGTATTTATAAAGGGCATTAATATTCATACAAGCAACAGTAATAACATGATACATCCTTCCTCCTGAAATTGCTCAGCTAGTCCACATGCGTCTTACTCCATTCAGTTTTATGAGAGGTCGAACACTGTTCAAAATATTAGATTAATCAGACGAGTAATCAGGAACTTAATCTAATTAATCGGGTGAAGATATAGTAGGAACTTCAAGTGGTAGCCTACATGCAGTTAATTGGCTGATTATATTCAATTAATAGGTAACTAGTCCTGGACTGAGCATATAATGTGCTCTTGTAATATAACATTAAGACCATATGCTCTTATACAAGCCTAATGCCCTTCTTTACTGCCTTAACCTATGTTCCACTTGCTCTTCCTTAGCATAATATTTTTTCCAATTATCATTCTGTCACCTCTAACGCGGTCCATCACTCTCCATATAAAACTAATTTGAACTACATGAGTATCTTTTTATTATCCACTTTTGAGAGGAACAGTAGAAGACTGATCTGTTGAGATTTAGGCTAAATCAAATGAGATAGTTTTGTTGATATGGTGTGCATACATATTCATAAGAGGCGGTGAGCCTCCCTCTTTAGTTCCTATCTGTTGAAGGAGTATAAAGAGATACTAAATATCAACACTAAAGAATAACAGCTCTAACTTGGAATTTAGAAAACATGATATATAGATATGTCTTAAACCTAGTGACTAGTAGGTTACAAGAGGTAAGTAAGAAACATTGTCCCCAAGTGCCCAGATTACTAAAAGGGTGGGGATTGTGTATTTTTTTAGACAAGGAGTTGTAAGTGCTTGTTTGCAGGAATAATACACATGCCAACTACAAGATGCCATTATCACCTCCCTCCCACCCCCCAACGATCATCTCTTTCTTGTTCTAGTCTCAATATTCTCTCCCAAACTTTGTACGACTAAAAATACTTTTTATATAGAATAATAGAGCTTCACCAAAATTCCTTGGAACTTTAGTTGAGTTGCGCCATCCTAAATCAGCTGATAATATGAGAAAGAAGGGTCTTTGAGAAAGAACTGTATTATTTTATGGAAGTACCTCCAAGATTTTAGTATTAGTTTACTGATTTATCTTGCATTTAGTAGGCATGGCTTGTTTCGTTTAGCTCATTCAGCCTCTATCTACTACATAGGGCAAAAATGAAATAGAAGGATCTTTGAGAAAGAAGAACTGCATAAAAGTCTCATTCTGAAAAAGTAAAATTAAAATGCAGGTCAATATTAGAAGTGTTGATGAAGCCATAGTGATTGGAGGCAGGTCAACATGGACCCGAATTTGATGTACTCACTAGAGAGATCAATAAAGTCCAAGTGGATGAAGGTTGGGGGCTTAAAGGGGGGGCTAGGTCGAATCCCTACCCTTTCAGCCTAGTACCTGACCTAGCAGAACCAGACCAACAAAATTGACGTCATGGTGGCTAGTCTGAACCTGAAGAGGGCGATCGGAGCGGAAGAGTGGGATAGCATCAAAAACCCTAAAAATTAAAATATAGATAGAGAGGGAGAGTTTATCACCCGGTTGTAGTCTTCGCCATCGAGCCAGAGAGCAGCAGCCTCTACATGTACAGCGAGTGGGCGAGGGTCTTAGTGTCGACGGGATGGAGGATCCCCAACTCTTCCTCATGTAACAATTCCTACGCCCACTCATAAGCGTATGTCCTCTGCCGATTAGAAAATTTTCCATAAAACCCTAAATTAGAAACTTCTCCCAAAAATACTAAAAATAGCAACCACTTACTTTTATTTAGTTCGAACTCCTTCTCGAAGAGTATCTGGTCGCTACTGGATGCTGGTACGAAGGGATCACCGATGGTAGCACCACCTTCCTCTTCTCGTCCTCATCGTGATGGCTCGGAGGAGGCTCGAGAAGGAGGAAAGAGGGGAGCTCCGAAGTATGCTGTACATAGGTGGGGTCGTCGGCCTGCTCATAAGCGTCTGGCCGAAGATGAGACTTGGGAGAGAAAAAATAGGTCTTTGAGGCTGTTAAATTATTGAGAGAGAACCCAAATGTCTCCTTCACCACCATTCCCATATTGGACCTAAGACGGAGGACGGACATGCGAAAGGAGCGATGTCTATTTTTTTTTCCATAAAATTTTGGAGGGAATTTTGTTGAGAGAAAATTTGTTGAGGGGGGAATTTTGGAGAGGGGAGGGAATTTGAGAATTTTGGTACAGAGATGGAGTTGAAAAACTAAGGGTGTGTTTGATTGATCTTTTTTCAATGGAAAATATTTTTCACGTTTTTTCACTATTTGTAGTATTTGATAGTGTATATTTGTCACGACCCGGTCCCAATTGCTTGGGTCGAATCGGATCATGCCCAGCCTGCACCGTTGTTGAGACGGCGGCAGTAAGCTGTTCAGTAGCAGGTAACCATACAACAACACTATATTTGTCACAACTCAACATTCGAAAATTTAAAACTTTATTAAACTTTTACATGAAATAAAAGATACAACTTAAACCATTTTTTTACATACATCATGAATAAAAGAAAACTCTAGGCAAACAGCTCAGCAATCTCGAATTCCTCGTCTTGGGATCGCGTAACAAAGCCTCATCAGTGATACCTAAAATGTTGGGTCTCCAGTCAGGAGGGAGCAAAGTACAATTACGAATATCCAATAATTCAAATAATAATTTGAAATTTGCAATGTTAAACAATTTGAAATACTTTAACAATATTTTTCACAATTCTACAATTGAAAACAATGTGATTTGAGTAGGTAACGAACTATGACCGGCTTGGGATGATTCAATTATATCCTAATGATACGATCCGGCCTATCCTCGTGTATAGGAGGAATCAGCTCGCACAATCAATGATGCAATATAGGGGTATTGGTCATAGACGCTACACTACTCCCCCAATATCCCGAGTCAATCAGATTCAATCAATGAGTCAATATTCGAACTCTAGGAGAGAGTTCCGTGTAGCAATGTGGTTTAAAATTGCAATAAAACAATTACTAGATAAATTACCAAATAGACATAACTGCACTTGCCTTTGATTTAGAATGACTGGATAGACGAGTCGGTACCGAGGAGGAACGTCAGTTGTAACTTCGAGTTCCTACAGTTGAGAACTCGACTTAGAACCTTGAATAACCAGACTAAGTGTGCTAGTTGCAATCTCTAGTAGTCATGTCCTAGTCAGGTTTTATGTTGTATTAATCTACAGCTAACGATTACGTCGCAACTACGTGCGTTGATTAAGCCGGTTAATTGGATTATTTGGAAATACACGAGAATCAATTTAACTTTGGAAAACTTTGAGTTTTTGTAATATACATATAAAAATATAGTTTTTCTTTAGTGATAAATCGTGAACTAGTTATTTTCTAATATTTTATCCATATTAATTAATTCTTAATTAATCAGTAAATTACGCTCTAGCTACGATTATGCGTCTAATCACAACCACCCAAATCACATCCACCAGAAAATAAAATAAAACCATGCTACACAATACAATGGCACAGCTAATGGTCCTAGGGTGGGCTTATGCCCTGTACAATTTTCTTTTACATCAAATAAGAGAAAATGACTTAAATTATTAAATAAAGTGCGGTAATTAACTAACTATAGTAAATAGCCTAAATATTAATTAAAATAATTAAAGATGAAAACTAAGAGTCTCAGACTCGGTCCATTCCTCAAAATTCGGCTAATACCACAACGCCCGGTCGGACCGGTGCGTTTGTATTTCGCCAGGGCCCACAGACCGGTACGGTCGTCGCCCGAAAATCAGTTAGAAATTCATTTTCGAAAGACAGTTTTGAAATCAAATAAAATATAGTTTTTTGTAAAAATTTGGGCAGCACTTCCTCTATTTCGGGACAAACCCAAAACTGGGAAGTGCGCCAACAAACTCCTGCAAATATTTTCCAACCCAAAATAGTCCACAGAACATCCACCAAAAATAATTCCAAGCCATAGAAAAATAATTCCAACCCACCGAATTTCCCGAAAAATCCGGGAATCCATAATCCAATCAATTCACACCAACCCAGCAGGTAAAAACACAGGAAAATAAACTAACGCGGCTAAACGAAAATTATAACGCAGCTAACCGGATTCCCGAGAGGGAACCGGGGACCGATCTATCATCATCGACTCTACGGGGACGAACTACTGTGATTATCCAGAAATTACCAGATTCCGTTGGCGGGGAGCCGCGGGAAAAACTCGGGAAAATATCCGAAACTAAGTTCGGCAGCAGGTCGAAGATCCCGAACAGCGGGAGGGTCCGCGGACAGCGGGAAACGCCGGCGGGAACAGCAAAAGACTGCGGACAGCGGCTCGGGTCACGGCTGCGACAGCGGACAGCGACGGGGAGGGGTCGCTGGACAGCAGCGGGGCAGCGGATGGCCACGGGAAACGCCGACAGGGTCAGCTGGACGGCGGGGAAACCGCCGGGAAAGGCTCGTCGGGCGGCTCTGGCCGCGGGGTGGCTGGCAGCGCGGGCGAGCGCGGCCGGGGCGGTTGGCAGCGCCTCGCCAGAACGCTGGAGGGGCGCGGGGAGGAACTCCGCGGGGCTAGGGCAGCGGCGGGGAGATCCGTCGGGGCTCGCTGACGCGGGCGGGGTCGCGGCTCGGGGAGGGGGAGCACGCGCGCGGAGAAGCTCGCGGAGGGGATCGCCGGCCTCGGGGGAAAAACTCGCCGGAAGGCTCGGGGAAAAAGGGTTTCTCCAGGAGGAAAGGTGAGAGAGAGAGAGTGTGAGGAGAATAGAGTTGAGAATGGGTTTCTTTGAGAGTAAAAAGTGAGTAAGTGGGTTCTGTTGATGTACGGGAAAGGTGGGGAGATCCAGAACGTGGGGATGAGGGATTAATAATGGGGAGTTGGGTGTGTGCGTGTGGGGGTTACTGGAAGGGAAAGAGGAGTGGGTAGTGGGGTGAATTTATCATTCTCTGTAATAAGAATAATGAAGTGGGGAGTTGATGGGTTGGAAGTTACAGAAATGAGGGGGGTTTTGCCAATTCATGTGTGTGAGAGTGGGGTGCTGGTCCTACGGGACCAGCCAACATTTAATTAATTTTTTTTTTTTAAAGATTAAACCAAAATAATCAGAATTGAGAAAGAAGGAAACGGGCTCAGGCCTGGGTCTGGGCTCGAACTCGGGTCTGGGTCCGAAAATCAAAAAGCCAAGTTGTTATAATTTTCGAAATTCTTTTTCACACCAAAAATATTTAATAATAATAATAATAATAATAATTTTTTTGAAAACGTTAATTAATAACACAACATTCTATTTAAATAAATTGCTACAAAAATAATGGGTTTCACAATCTTTCCTCCTTAGAAAATTTCGTCCTCGAAATTAAAGGCAAGGTAGGAAAGACAAACATGTACGGGTACTGCGCCCGTAACTCAGGTTCAACTATAAGGATTTCCAAGGCAGTCATGGATGAGACGGTTTAGAGACAAGTTTTATTTATGGTGACATCCATGCAGAAAGAATACAAAAAGCGAACCAAAGTACACGAGGTTGATCAGACCATCATGCACCGGTCCTGATTAGACAATATATTAGTGGGTGCACCCAATAAAATACCGTCATGATCAATCTTGACAAAAAAATAGCTTGCAAAACTAGGCTAATTTAGCAGCATCAGTCAAGTTTAGAAAGAAAAGATAAGAAAATAAATGATGGCTCGAATTCTGATCTTCTTCTTACCTCTGACTAGGCTTGCAAATGGTTCCTCTGGCACTGAAAGGTTGATTCCAATCTTCAGTTCTGAATTATCCAAAATGTGACTCGGATCCGAAATGTAACGTCTGAGCTGTGACGTAGAAAACGTTGCACACTCCCAAGATTAGCTGGTAGAGCTAACTGGTATGCTACTTCCAACTTGTCTTAAACTTCAAATGGCCTGATGTTCCTGGCCTCAATTTCCAGCTCCGTCGAAACTGATTGTTCCTCTGGTAGGAGAAAACTTCACCAAATGCATTTTGGTTTTCCCAAGACATACCAAATTCCGAGATACAAAATCTCAATACATCTTCAAGCGTCTGGATTGACCTCTCTGATTGCTCGTCCCGCGGTACTCCATGAATCCGGTAGATGTGCCTCTCGTACAATGCTGCCCACTTCTTAGTGGATAAACCAACTTGAAGGGAAATAAAATGTGCTGACTTAGTCAGTCGGTCCACTATAATCCAATTGGTGCCCTTTCCTCCTTGGAAACAAGGCAATCCTTACTCAAAGTTCATTGTCATATGCTTCTACTTCTACTCCGAATTTATGGAATACTGCGAATGGTGCATTTCTTTCATCAACTTGTTCCTCCGTTTGTCAGCCGATACGGAAAGTCTCGTACCATTCTTCAGAGTTCCACTGCTGATCAATTTAGAAACCCTTAAGTATTTCTGCCAACACTTGATCTCTAAGCCTGCAAAGTGCCTCGTTTTGAAACTACGCCATCTTGATTTTGTCCATCAGCCTCGAACTTCATCAATACTGAATCAGCATCCAGCTCCGTCCTTCATCTCCAGGTATTATAACCTCCAGTCCAAACTTCTCGATGTCTGCTAGCAGGTGCTAGTCCTTGGTTAAGAACATCGCCACTAGTATCGACTAAGTGCATCAACGACCACATTATCCTTACCTGAATAGTACTGCAGGTTGATGTCGAAGTCCTTCATCTGCTTCAGCCATCTTCTTAGTCTAACATTCAGCCCTTTCTGAGTGAAGACATATTTCAGACTTTTGTAGTCCGTATATATTTTCACTCCCTTTCCATAAAAATCATGTTTCCATAGCTTCAAAGTAAAGATAATTGCAGCAAATTCCAAATTAAGAGTGGGATAATTCTTCTCATGAGTCTGTAGTTGCCCAGATGTGTAAGCAATTACTTTCTCATGTTGTTGAAGAACGCAACCCAGTCCTTTTCCAGAGGCATTACTGTAAATTGAGAAACCACCGATTCCTGCGGGTAGCGCAAGGATTGGTGTAGTGGTAAGTCTCTTCTTCAGCTCCTCAATGTCGTCTGGCAAACTTTTTATTCAGATGAACTCTTCATTCTTCCAAGTGAGCTTCGTCATTGGCTCAGCAATCTTGACGAAATCCTTCACGAACTTCCGGTAGTAGCCGGCCAAGTTCAAGAATCTTCCGAATTGAACTTGGGGTATACCACTCCTCAACAACAACTATCTTCCATCGAAATTTTTTCTCTTGACGACGTAGCCAAAAGTCCACCTTGTCAAAAATCCACGTTCAGATAACTTACCATAAACTTCTTTTTCCTCAAAGTTTCCAAAAACTTCCTCAGGTGTTCTTCATGCTCTTCTTCAGTCCTCGAATATATATCAGAATGTTTTCTATGGAGAAGATAAATTGATTCAAATACTCATGAAAAACTCTGTTCATGAGATTTATGAACACAGCAGGAGCATTTGTTAGTCCAAACGACATGACCAAGAATCCATACTTGGTGTTGAATGCCGTCTTAGAAATGTCCTCTTCCTGACTTTGATTTGATGGTAGTCAAATCTTAAGTCAAACTTCGAAACACTCTAACTCCACACAACCAGATCAAACAGATCCTCGATCCGGGCAGAAAGTACTTGTTCTTTAGTGTCTGGTAATCGATGCACATCCGTTGTTCCATCTTTCTTGGGCACAAACAAGATAGGTGTTCCCTAAGGTGAAGTTCTACCCTGAATAAATCCTAGAGCCTTCAGTTCATTGATCTGGTCCTTCATCTTCTATGATCTTCGAGTCTGAATCATGCCTTATTGTAGGAGGCAAGGTCTGCTGGATAGGAAGAGAGTCCCTAGGTTGTGGCCTAACAGGTGTTGCTGGGATATGAGCTCTGGTTTGATGGAAAGATAAGGGGCAGTCCTTTACCCGATGTTTAGTAGATCCACATGCCAAACATTGTCCCAATCTCTTGCGGCAACTAACGGTCTGATGACCAGGCCTCTTGCAGTAGTTACAAGCCCATAGCTTCTTACGACAAGGCTGCCGGAAGTAGAGTACTTGATGGGACCCAAATATCTTCTAGATTCAAGGGTATCCTTCCTAGGACAAAAGTTCTGCTCTAACTTGGTTGGAGATAACTAAGGCTACAGTATTGACGTTCTTCATGTCTTCTCTCGTGATATTCATCTGTTTCTGCTGGGCTTCATCTTGAGCTTTCTGGAACTCCAGGATTTCTTGAAATAGGACAACCATTTGGAAGGTGTTTGCTGGTACTGGTGGAGCAACAAAAATGAATACTCCACCAAGGAAATGCAACTCAGTCTGAGATGAGGTAGGAATTGCCAGTGTAGGAAAAACTTTACTGGATGCACTATACGGACGGTCAAACAGCCGCGAGGGGAAAGACCCTGGGCTTGGTTGAGGGGATGGGGTATGATCCGGAGATAACACCTCATCGCCAACAGGATTTGGTCTTGTCAATGGTCATTCTTTGGAAGGTTTAGGATGCATACATAAGCAAGGTATCCTACCAGTCTATAATCAAACAAAAATATTTATTTATAATATATTTCGGTCCTATGTTGCGACAAATTGATGTTCTAGTGTTCTAATTGTTTCTAAATATGTTTTTCTAAGTTGTTGTTCAGACCTGCATGGGCCACCACTAAAAACATGTCACGACCCGGTCCCAATTGCTTGGGTCGAATCGGCTCATGCCCAGCCTGCACCGTTGTTAAGACGGCGGCAGTAAGCTGTTCAGTAGCAGGTAACCATACAACAACACTATATTTGTCACAACTCAACATTCGAAAATTTAAAACTTTATTAAACTTTTACATGAAATAAAAGATACAACTTAAACTATTTTTTTACATACATCATGAATAAAAGAAAACTCTAGGCAAACAGCTCAGCAATCTCGAATTCCTCGTCTTGGGATCGCGTAACAAAGCCTCATCAGTGATACCTAAAATGTTGGGTCTCCAGTCAGGAGGGAGCAAAGTACAATTACGAATATCCAATAATTCAAATAATAATTTGAAATTTGCAATGTTAAACAATTTGAAATACTTTAACAATATTTTTCACAATTCTACAATTGAAAACAATGTGATTTGAGTAGGTAACGAACTATGACCGGCTTGGGATGATTCAATTATATCCTAATGATACGATCCGGCCTATCCTCGTGTATAGGAGGAATCAGCTCGCACAATCAATGATGCAATATAGGGGTATTGGTCATAGACGCTACACTACTCCCCCAATATCCCGAGTCAATCAGATTCAATCAATGAGTCAATATTCGAACTCTAGGAGAGAGTTCCGTGTAGCAATGTGGTTTAAAATTGCAATAAAACAATTACTAGATAAATTACCAAATAGACATAACTGCACTTGCCTTTGATTTAGAATGACTGGATAGACGAGTCGGTACCGAGGAGGAACGTCAGTTGTAACTTCGAGTTCCTACAGTTGAGAACTCGACTTAGAACCTTGAATAACCAGACTAAGTGTGCTAGTTGCAATCTCTAGTAGTCATGTCCTAGTCAGGTTTTATGTTGTATTAATCTACAGCTAACGATTACGTCGCAACTACGTGCGTTGATTAAGCCGGTTAATTGGATTATTTGGAAATACACGAGAATCAATTTAACTTTGGAAAACTTTGAGTTTTTGTAATATACATATAAAAATACAGTTTTCCTTTAGTGATAAATCGTGAACTAGTTATTTTCTAATATTTTATCCATATTAATTAATTCTTAATTAATCAGTAAATTACGCTCTAGCTACGATTATGCGTCTAATCACAACCACCCAAATCACATCCACCAGAAAATAAAATAAAACCATGCTACACAATACAATGGCACAGCTAATGGTCCTAGGGTGGGCTTATGCCCTGTACAATTTTCTTTTACATCAAATAAGAGAAAATGACTTAAATTATTAAATAAAGTGCGGTAATTAACTAACTATAGTAAATAGCCTAAATATTAATTAAAATAATTAAAGATGAAAACTAAGAGTCTCAGACTCGGTCCATTCCTCAAAATTCGGCTAATACCACAACGCCCGGTCGGACCGGTGCGTTTGCATTTCGCCAGGGCCCACAGACCGGTACGGTCGTCGCCCGAAAATCAGTTAGAAATTCATTTTCGAAAGCCAGTTTTGAAATCAAATAAAATATAGTTTTTTGTAAAAATTTGGGCAGCACTTCCTCTATTTCGGGGCAAACCCAAAACTGGAAAGTGCGCTAACAAACTCCTGCAAATATTTTCCAACCCAAAATAGTCCACAGAACATCCACCAAAAATAATTCCAAGCCATAGAAAAATAATTCCAACCCACCGAATTTCCCGAAAAATCCGGGAATCCATAATCCAATCAATTCACACCAACCCAGCAGGTAAAAACACAGGAAAATAAACTAACGCGGCTAAACAAAAATTATAACGCAGCTAACCGGATTCCCGAGAGGGAACCGGGGACCGATCTATCATCATCGACTCTACGGGGACGAACTACTGTGATTATCCAGAAATTACCAGATTCCGTTGGCGGGGAGCCGCGGGAAAAACTCGGGAAAATATTCGAAACAAAGTTCGGCAGCAGGTCGAAGATCCCGAACAGCGGGAGGGTCCGCGGACAGCGGGAAACGCCGGCGGGAACAGCAAAAGACCGCGGACAGCGGCTCGGGTCACGGCTGCGACAGCGAACAGCGACGGGGAGGGGTCGCTGCACAGCAGCGGGGCAGCGGATGGCCGCGGGAAACGCCGACAGGGTCAGCTGGACGACGGGGAAACCGCCGGGAAAGGCTCGTCGGGCGGCTCTGGCCGCGGGGTGGCTGGCAGCGCGGGCGAGCGCGGCCGGGGCGGTTGGCAGCGCCTCGCCGGAACGCTGGAGGGGCGCGGGGAGGAACTCCGCGGGGCTAGGGCAGCGGCGGGGAGATCCGCCGGGGCTCGCTGACGCGGGCGGGGTCGCGGCTCGGGGAGGGAGAGCACGCGCGCGGAGAAGCTCGCGGAGGGGATCGCCGGCCTCGGGGGAAAAACTCGCCGGAAGGCTCGGGGAAAAAGGGTTTCTCCAGGAGGAAAGGTGAGAGAGAGAGAGTGTGAGGAGAATAGAGTTGAGAATGGGTTTCTTTGAGAGTAAAGAGTGAGTAAGTGGGTTCTGTTGATGTACGGGAAAGGTGGGGAGATCCAGAACGTGGGGATGAGGGATTAATAATGGGGAGTTGGGTGTGTGCGTGTGGGGGTTACTGGAAGGGGAAGAGGAGTGGGTAGTGGGGTGAATTTATCATTCTCTGTAATGAGAATAATGAAGTGGGGAGTTGATGGGTTGGAAGTTACAGAAATGAGGGGGGTTTTGCCAATTCATGTGTGTGAGAGTGGGGTGCTGGTCCTACGGGACCAGCCAACATTTAATTAATTTTTTTTTTTTTTTAAAGATTAAACCAAAATAATCAGAATTGAGGAAGAAGGAAACGGGCTCAGGCCTGGGTCTGGGCTCGAACTCGGGTCTGGGTCCGAAAATCAAAAAGCCAAGTTGTTATAATTTTTGAAATTCTTTTTCACACCAAAAATATTTAATAATAATAATAATAATAATAATAATAATAATTTTTTTGAAAACGTTAATTAATAACACAACATTCTATTTAAATAAATTGCTACAAAAATAATGGGTTTCACAATATTTTTCATGAAATTATTTTTCAAAAATCGATGAATTTTTTATTTTTTTCAAAATGGTGGAAAATAAAACTGGTCCAGCCCGTAGAAAAATATTAATTTTCCAAGAAAAATAACGTCAATCAAACATCCAAATTAATTTCGTAAAAAAAATTCGTGGAATTTTTTCTAGTAAATAATTCAGTGGAATTAATTTATTTCCACAAATTTTTCACCTTATAATCAAACACACCATAAATGTATGTCATTTATGAGAAAGTTAATTTGGAAGGAGATTTTAGAGAAACAATTACTTAGGAAAAAGTTTCTTAGGAGAATCAATTGCAACATACACGGCATGCACAAATGCATGTCATAAATAAATTATTATTTACGGCATGCAAAAGTGCATGTCGTAAATGAATTATCATTCACGGCATGCACAAATGCATGCCATAAATAAGTATTATCATTTACGGCACGCAAAAGTGCATGCCGTAACTGAGTTATCATTCACGGCGTGCACAAATGCATGCCGTAAATAAGTTATCATTTACGGCGCATAAAAATGCATGCCGTAAATACGTTTACAATGATGGCTTGCATATATAATATGCCGTAACAAACACAAAATTCAACTCTTTTACGGCACACAAATCTGCGTGCCGTAAAAGAGTGTTATTTACGGCACGCAGTTGCTGCGTGCCGTAAATTGTGCGCCATAATTGCTATATTTTCTTGTAGTATAGGTAATATCGAATGTAATATATGAATATAAGCATGCAAGATAATGTAATGTATGAAAGGAATGAATGATAATATTTAACATGATATGTAAGGTAATGCAAGCTATAAAATATATGATGTGTGCATGTTTGTATGTCTCTATGTTAATGTATGAAATGATATAAATATATAATGTATGCATATGTATAAAATATGTAGGTAACGCATAGATGCATGAATGAAATGAATGTTTGCAATACGTTAATATAAATACAAGTATCTAATATGCATGAATGTAAGTATAATATAATACAAGTATACATGTATGTATCATGTAAATGTAATATACATGATATGTATGTATGCATGTATACAAGGTAAGTAGGTATGTATGTATTTCTATAAACTGAGTTAACCTATAACCTTTTACACACATGCATTCATACACCCTTTGACATCATGTATCCCATGTCACATACACCTACCTATCACTAAATTTTAGAACATTAACACATATCCTTTCACACACATGCCAAACACACACATACTCACTTACTCTTTTACCTCTCTTTCTCTCTCTATATATATATATGTATGTGCCTATATATATAGCTTTCCTATATATATCTATGTATATAAATATGTGAATAGTGATGCATATATAAATATATATATATATATATATATATATATATATATATATATATATATATATATATACGTGCGATGTACATATAGGTAGCCTATATGTTATGAGTGTACTACAATATATTAGATATATATATTGTTATGTGTATATGTGTTTGTGGTTTGGCTTAGGCATAATATAGCCTATAGCCTAGGGCTCTTAGCCTATGGTGTGTCTGTTTGCCTTGTGAGAGTTTAGTTAGACTTGTTTAGTCTTGATTAGGCCTAGAATAGACTAGTTAGACTAGTATAGACTTGTTTGGTTTAGGTTTGACCTAGTTAACCTAGTTTGACTAGTCTAGTTGACTAGAGTTGACCAAAGGTTGACTTTAGCCTAGATTGACCCCAAACTTTATGTAGATGCATTGTAGCAGTCTATTTCCTTATTTTAGACTTGTTGTGACTTGTGCTGTTCTAATAGGAGCCAGACACCACTCCTCGGACAGTACTTTCATCTTGGACATTCAGATAGCAGACGAGTACATTCTCTGATAGTTCTCTCATTTAATTATCAATTATTGTACTTCAGTTATAGTTAGTTTTATGTGATTCTCTGTTACAATACGTATGGATATATCTGGATTCATGTATGTGACACACATACCATACTTATCTGGCCTCTATTACTGGAATCACTGGAATCATTCCGGAATATAGTTCTGGAATTATCATATTTTGGCTGGACTCATCTCGATTCTCGTGTTGTATTCTGGATTCACTTGTACTTGTTGGGAGGGGAAATACTTGAGTAAGACATGTAGACATACCCCAATCTGGAATCTTCCAATTAGAATCTACTGGAATCTACTGGAATGATAGCCATCTCATACCCGGTCAGGTGTGTGATGTGCCGTATTACCTACAGCCGTTTATATGTCGATCTCGGTATTTTAAAACACACTGTTAGAGTATAGGCTGGACTCACCCTGGAATCATTGATCATTATGACTGGAATCATCTTATACAGGACTCATCTTGTACTGGAATCACCTGGTATCAGATTCATGTTGTCTGGATTTACTTGGGTTTTGCACTTGTTTATATTTACTACCTGGACTTATTATGTTACCTTAGTTCAGCTAGATTTATTTTACAGTCTTCATTGCCATCATTCTTCTCTTGTTTTAGTTACTTTACTTTCCTTGTATCTTACTGCTTCTCTATACTATCACCTAAATATAAACTGCCATATTCATCAATAAAACTGCTTATAACTATTTTATAGTTCTCTGTCATTACTTGGGTTTTCTTGATAAGATGTACTCATTTCCGTCCTGATTGGACCAGTTGAAAATTTTACAGAGGACGAGGAGGAGGCCTGCCTAGATACTTTCTATGGGACAGCCTTAGAGGACACTTGCGATCTGGACTTCCAGTCGGATCCCTTAGCTGTAGAGAGACTGTTGCTCTATAGATTTCTTTATCATATTTCATAGTACTGGAGTTTGAGTTGTATATTTGGATCTGTATTATTTTTGGATGTTAGTGGAGTTTATCTAGACACTTAGCTTTCTCTCTATTATATTTCCTGTGGATTTGGATCTTGCATCTTTTATATCATTCTATCTTTATCATGTTCTACCTTAGATGTGATTGAGATATATTCTGTTATGTTATCCCTATTTGGGAAGTATAACTGTTTATTACCTTAAACTGTTAGATGTTGTGATCTAGGACAGCGTTCTACCGCCGACACTGCGGCATAGGCTGGACGTACCCACGTCTCGTGCCCTTACTCTAGGGTGCGGGTCGTGACACATTTTTAGTGGTGGCCCATGCAGGTCGAGTTTATGTAGTGGTATTCAAACTAGAGTATCACTACAGCCTGCAGTAGTATTAGGATATTTTGAAGGTACTCAATCACAGTTAGGATTCCTTGAGAGATTCCTAGGACGACCCTTGAGAATCTTATTTAAACTTCAAATTAAAATTATTTCCCTTGTTTGTTGCTCTCACTCTTTGATTATTGAATTTGATTTTGTTGGATCGTTGTTGATTTTGATTTTCCTATCGAGATGAATTTTATGGCCTGAGTTACGATATTTTCTGATAACATATGTTGACGGGAATAACAGGAATGATAAAACGTCTACTTGATTATGGAACTTATAGTTTATCGCAGCCATATTAGCTGGCGTGGCGGAAACATAGAGAACTGACTTCGGATATACGTATCTTGGTTATGAGATTTGGAATTTTTTGCAGCTATACTAGTCGACATAGCGAGAATTCCAGACGACATGATTATAGAGGTGTATGCCCCAGTTATGGAATCTATCGTTTATCGCAGCCTTGCTTACTAGCATGGCGAGGACTCTGAGTAACATGATTTTGGACAGATGCATATGATTATCAGACTGTATCTTGAGGAGGCTTTTAAACATATCATCTCTATCATACCCTTCTGTTATTATAAATTGATGTAGTTCTTTTTTAGTATGATGATTTGATGACTTGTTGTAATGCCTGTGTCCGTATCACGTATTCTTGGAATACGTGTACGTATTTTTTTATTCTTGTATTGTATGATTTCCTGGCTTGGCATTTCCTTCTTGGCTTGGTCTATTCCTGGTTCGGGTTGGTTGGTTCGGCTTGGCTTGGTTTTGATTGGGTTCATGATGAACCCAAGGTGAACCCCCTACCTACCACCACCATTTTGTATTTATTACCCCTCTCCTTTCTCTCTCTTCATTTATCATCTTCTTCTTCCTCATTTACTTCCTTACCTACTAGAGAGAGGAGAGAGAGGTCTAGGCAAGTGCAACTTGCTTCATGGAGGAACTCTAATTTTTATTGCTTCATTCTCTTCCTTACAGCATTTTAACTAACTTTAGAACTTGGCATTTTCACTTTCCATGGCTAGATTCTTGTAGATCTATATTTACTTTATTTTTGGATTTCTTGGGTTTTAATCTACTTAATCTTATTATTTCCGAGATTTGATGGTTCTATGTTGTAGAGTATTTCGTTCTATCCCATTTTGACCTATGGAAGTTCGAATTTGGTCTCCGGATGAAGGTTTTATGAAGCTTGGAAGGCATGGGCTCATAGTGTTCTTCTCCTCAGAAATTTGGAGAAGAAGAACAGTTCCCTGGCGCATGGCTGTACTTGACCGCATGAGTATTCATGCGGCAAGTCGCCTCCAGCCGCATGAAACCCTTGTACTTCTAAGCCGCATGAAATTAGTCCCAGCCGCATGAGGCTGAGTCCCATTCTTAGCCGCATGGGCTCATTTCCCCTAGCCGCATGAGTCTATATGGACTTAGCCGCATTAATGGGAGCAACTATTTAGATCGCATATGCAACCATCACCCCAGTCACATAAGCAATCACATTAACCCAGCCGCATGAATCTGGCTCCGCGAGCCGCATGAACTCGGGTCCCTCAGCCGCATGCACACCCGTTTCCCGCTAGCCGCATGTGCCCCTACCCCGTGAGCCGCATGAGTCTAATTCATCCTAGCCGCATGGAACCTTCCTTCCCCCTTGCCGCATGGAAGCTAGTCCCACTCCCAGCCGCATAGGCCCTGATCCTCGAGCCGCATGAGAACCCCCAGACCCAGCCGCATGGACTTCTTAGTCTGGGCCGCATGAGGCCGCATGAGATCCAGCGGCCCTGGCCGCATGCGCTCTCATATTTGAGTCGCATGTGTCTTATTCTCTCCTGGCCGTATATGCCTTAGCCGTATGGTCTTCTATGGCCCTGTATATTGATATTTTATTAGATATTTTACGCCCATTTTATATCCTTATGCCTTTTATCCTGAACTTGAAATCATGAATTCATTTGATATGTTTGGAATTGATAATTGAGCATGACGTGATAGTGACCCGTAGTGGTACAATCCTGACATAATATCCTGACATGACCTAATAGTGGCCCGTCGTGGCGCACTCCTGACTAGTACACTTGACATGATAACCTGGCATAATTTTCCTGATCAGCTGTTGCGACGGCTACCTGGCATGACATGACCTGTATAAATTACCTGGACACCGTGGGCGATTGTGCTTGTACAAATAAACCAGTCCTGTCTTGTATCATATCTAGGACAGGGACTCCTGAGTACCACGGTCAGGAGTACCTATTGAAATGGACTAAGGTTAATAACTGGATTAACACATTAGTCATGAAGAGATTCCCCAGCTACAGGCAATCCCGTTACCTGGGCGCGCCTGGGATCTGTAGCCTGCCGTCGAGTAGGGCACATTTCCAGCACACTGTCATGTGTTGTACCCTTCAAGCTACTTAAGGGTACGTGCGTTTCCTGGATGATGTACCCACCTGTATTCAACCCCTAATTTCGACCTGGGTAACCTGGATGGTCTGCAGGGCTTGTGGCTGTGGAATAATCTCACTGCATCTTGTTAGTAACTAGGCCTGTGATAACCCTAGTTAGTTAAAGTATCAAGCCGTAGGTCTTATTTGGCCGTGAAATGATTGGATGGAGTTTAACCAGTCTAGTCTTGTCCTGATCCTGCTCCAGATTGCTATATGACCTGAATGCCTGTATTTATTTTACCGATAAATGGTGAGAATTCCAAGTTCTGTTCAGACGAAGGGTTGTAACCCCGGTCCTTGTTTGGTTTACGGGTTGTAACCTGGTTATCTGAATAGTTCCATGGTTATCTCGTCGTATATCATCCTAATGTATTTTCTTTATTTCTAGTTTTTACCTTATTTATACTCTTGTGATGATTGCTGGTTTTAGTTCCTTAGTGAAGCCTCCTTTGTGGCACTTGCTCTTTCTGGGATCTGACCCAGCTGGTTTTGTATGGCCAGATTTTGGAGCAGCTCCAGAGGATCTACCGACCTTCCAGCCAGATGCTGGCCACTAGACGGAACCCTGGCAACGAGTGGGTTTATTTTTGATCTCCCACTTATTGTAAAAATATTCTTTTGAGGCGTTTAGCCGACGAGCACCTGTTTAGCTCGATTGTACTTTACTTACTGTCTGTCTACGGGCTATAACATGATTAACAAATCCTAGGGTTGATCATGTATGACTAAACTCTTGCTAGTTCTGACATTTTGTAATAACTAGCTTCATGATCAGCTGAATATGTAATATTTGGGACGCCTTATTATTGTATATTTAATGATCATACATCTTGTAACATTTACTTACTTGCTTGTGATTGAGACATTAGGCTTGTTCATGACCATAGGAGACTGTTGGCTTGTAGTAAACCCTCATGTATCTAGACAGCCGTGACCGTATAGTGAGATGGATTCCATTTCATATACGTAGCTGGCTATGTCTGCCCCCGCTCTCTAGTATTCTGGTTCTGGGGCGTGACATGGTTTAAGTGGTGGCCCATGCAGGTCTTGTAAATCAAGATATGTGAGGGTTTACCGAATAGATGTCTCAATCAGTATTCGTCTTTGATCTCTGCTCGTATCTTCTGAATCCCTGGATTCTTGTCCTGATCATATGCTTGTATCGTTGATCTGTCCTGGTCCTTCCTTATTGTTCCCTATGTCGTCTTCTTCAGTGGCATTATTCGTGGTCCTACCGACCAGCAAGGCGGAGCACCTCCCGCGGACCAGCTGCAACCTGGGGATCAAGCCCAGCATTCCGAAGTAGCCTCCAGAGTCGTGCCTTCTGGCGGAGAGCCACCAGTCCAGCCAGTCCAGCCAGCCGAGCATGATGACGGCACTTTGTTAGGACTCGTCAGGACCTTGATAGCTTCCCAAGATCGTCGTGGGGATGCCTTGCACCAGGCAGTGACGGATGCTCTGACCAGAGGAGGTCATCAGGGTAACAGCGCGGCCAACAGCTTCAAGCGCTTGAACCCTCCATTCTTCGATGGTAGTGAAGATGCTATCGTAGCAGATGCTTGGCTTCAGGACACTGAGGTGATTCTCGAAGCAGCCAGGACTCCAGAGAACGAGAAGGTGGCAGTTGTGCGCCTGCAGTTGTTAGATCTTGCCCGCAGCTGGTGGACGGCGCAGGCCGTTGGGTTAGCAGCACCAATTCCATGGGCAGTGTTCAGAGAGAGATTCCAGACCAAGTATTTCGATGCTGTAGATCGGTACGATCTGCAGACGAGGTTTACCAATCTGAAGCAAGGAGGCAGGACGGTCGACAGATATGCGGCCGAGTTTTCGAGACTCAGTCGGTTTGCTCCCACCTTGGTGGCAACCGAGTATGATCAAGCCCAGCGATTCCAGCAGGGACTTCACCTAGAGATCTTGTTGGCGGTCGAGCAGTTTGAGCATCAGACTTTTGATGCAGTTTTGAGAGCAGCTAGGAGGCATGAGTATACCTCCCAGAGGATTGTGGATAGGGCCGGAGGTCGGAAGAGATCCTACGGCCAGATGAATCAGTCTTCAGCACCAGCCCCGGCAGCCAGGGCTTTGACTATTGGAGCTCCGAGGCGAGCGGCCTCAGTAACGTCGGTTCAGCATTCCACCCCGACGTACCCTCAACAGCAGCAGAAACAGAAGCAGTCTTCCGCAGCGGGATGTTCTCATTGTGGAAAGCCAGGCCAAGTAGTGGCAGAGTGTCGTAGGGCACAGGGATTGTGTCTGGTTTATGGAGCACCAGACCATAGGATTGGATCCTGCCCGAACAGGGGTGGTTCATCATCATCCAACCTTTCTAGCTCTTCGGTGAGAGGACCAGCACCGGTCCAGCATCAGCAGTATCCATTGCCGAGGCCCTTGCCGCCTCAGTCCCATGTATTCCAGCAGCAACAACCCCAGCAGTATGCTCAAGCCCAGGCCTTGAGTCAGAATAGGTAGCGAGGATTTCAGCAGAGGGGACCGGCACCCCGAGGGCACGGTCAGGCTATGGTGATGATCGTGGAGGAAGAATTGGCACCAGGAGAGGTAGTGGCAGGTATAATTCTCGTCAACTCCTTTCCAGCTTTAGCTTTATTTGATTCTGGTGCATCGCATTCTTTTATGTCTGCACGATTCGCGATACGGGTAGGATTGGAGCCCGAGTCCTTATCAGTAAGGCTCAATATACTTACTGGTAATGGACTTGTGGGAGTCGATAGAGTGTTTTCCTCGTGTCGGATCGTAGTTAGCGGTAGAGAGTTCCCCGCAAGATTGATAGAGTTCCCGATGACCGACTATGATGTGGTCTTAGGGATGGATTGGTTGAGGAACCAGTATGCTAGAATAGATTGCCATGTTGGTAGAGTTGTTTTTAGCATTCCAGGTGAGCCAGAGTTTTCCTTCTCTCGAGGCAAAGTTGAGCCTTCCCCTCCAGTATTGCGGATGGTAGTAGCAGCAGTTCAGTTGCCCAGGGTAGTCGATGAGTTCTCCGATGTTTTTCCAGAAGAGCTTCCAGGTATGCCTCCAGAGCGGGAGATCGAGTTCACCATAGACTTGATTCCCGGAACAGCCCCATTGTCAGAGAGAGTCTACAGGATGGCGCCTTCAGAATTGGAGGTATTGTACAAGATGATTGAAGAACTTCGAGCCAAGGGATTCATTCGTGCTAGTGGATCGCCTTGGGGAGCCCCGATGCTTCTTGTGAAAAAGAAGGATGGTACGTCCCGGTTATGTGTTGATTATCGTACCTTGAACTCAGTGACAATCAAGAACAGATACCCTCTTCCGAGGATAGATGACTTGTTTGATCAACTTAAAGGGCTTCAGTGTTCTCGAAGATAGACTTGCGGTCAGGATACCGTCAGATCAGAGTCAGATAGCAGGATATCCCGAAGACAGCTTTTAGATCGAGATATGGGCATTGGGAGTTCCTAGTGATGCCATTTGGAGCAACCAATGCGCCGGCAGTATTCATGGACCTCATGAATCGCATCTTCATGCCTTACTTGGATCAGTTTGTGATTGTGTTCTTGGATGACATCCTGGTCTACAGCAAGAGTGAGGCGGAGCATGAGCAGCATCTCCGTATAGTTCTTCAGATCCTCAGAGAGCACCAGTTATATGCCAAGTTCAGTAAATACGAGTTCTGGCTCGACCGCATTTCGTACTTGGGTCATATCATCACTTGAGAAGGAGTAGAAGTGGATCCCCAGAAGATTGTGGCTATTGAGTCATGGCCAGTGCCCAGCACAGTTGCAGAGGTTCGTAGTTTTTTTGGATTGGCCGGCTACTACCAGCGGTTTGTTTCGGATTTTGCTCGAATTTCAGCGCCATTGACGCAGTTGACCCGCAAGGATGCACAGTTTGCTTGGACAGCAGAGTGTCAGAGTTGTTTTGAGCAGTTGAAGCGAGGCCTGATAACGGCACCCATTCTCACGCTTCCAGATGGGACCGGAGGATTCTCAGTGTATTGTGATGCTTCGGGCAGGGGTTTGGGATGTGTTCTGATGCAGCATGGGAAGGTAATAGCTTATGCATCACGGCAACTTCGTGACCATGAGAGGAATTACCCAACCCATAACTTGGAGCTAGCAGCAGTAGTGTTTGCACTTAAGTTGTGGAGGCACTATTTGTACGGAGATAGGGTAGAAATTTTCACCAACCACAAGAGCCTGAAGTATGTGTTCACCCAGAAGGATCTTAACATGCGTCAGAGAAGGTGGCTGGAGCTTCTTGTGGATTATGATGTCAACCTGCAGTATCATCCTGGGAAGGCTAATGTTGTTGCGGATGCGTTGAGCAGAAGAGCCAGAGTTTATTTTCTAACAGCGCAACCAGAGATGTTAGCCGATCTTCAGAAGATGGGTATAGAAGTTGTTCTCCCTTCCAGTGTGGCGTTGATGGCCAGTATGCAAGTTCAGTCCACTATAGTCGAGAGGATCCGGATGGCGCAGTTAACATATTCCAAGCTTCAGCGACTCAGAGCAGAGTGTGAGGCAGAACGAAGACCGGAGTTATGCATTCATGAGGACGGTACACTTAGGCATGGTAAGCGTCTTTGTGTACCCAGCGGAGATATCAGACAGGAGATCATGTCAGAAGCGTACAGTTCTCAGTATTCCATCCATCCCGGCAGTACAAAGATGTACCTTGATATCCGGCAGCATTTCTGGTGGAATGGCATGAAGCGGGAGATAGCTCGATTTGTCTCTCGGTGTTTGGTTTGCCAATAAGTTAAAGCTGAACATCAGAGACCGGCTGGACTTCTTCAGCCCTTGCCGATCCCTGAATGGAAATGGGAACATGTGACCATGGATTTTGTGACCGGATTGCCTAGATCCCCAGCTGGTAGAGATGCTATTTGGGTTATAGTTGACCGGCTCACGAAGGTGGCTCACTTCCTTCCGTTCAGAGTTGGTCAGTCGACAGCTCAGTTAGCAGAAATGTACCTTAGGCAGATTGTCAGATTGTACGGTATGCTAGTCAGTATCACCTCGGACCGAGATTCCAGATTCACGTCGCACTTTTGGCGTAGCCTGCAGGAGTGTTTGGGAACTCGTCTCCAGTTCAGTTCAGCGTATCATCCGCAGATAGATGGTCAATCGGAGCGTACAATCCAGACTCTTGAAGGCATGTTGCGGTCTTGCACTCTTGACTTCGGTGGTTCATGAGAAGATCACTTGCACCTGGTGGAATTCTCGTACAATAACAGTTTTCAGGCCAGTATCCAGATGGCACCGTTCGAGGCACTGTATGGTAGAAAGTGCAGATCCCCGCTAGCCTGGGATAATGTTGGAGAGAGACAGATGCTTGGTCCAGAAATGATTGCTCAAACCGTTGAAGTGGTCAGAAGGGTCAGAGATCATCTTCGAGTTGCCCAAGATCGCCAGCGCCATTGGGCCGATTCTCATCGGCGCCCTCTCGAGTTTTCGGTCGGCGATCATGTATTCCTGAGGATTTCGCCTAACCGTGGCGTCATTCGTTTCGGCGTACGGGGCAAGCTTAGTCCTAGGTATATAGGACCGTTTGACATTCTGGAGCGAGTAGGAGATGTATCCTATCGTCTCGCTCTTCCGCCGTCGCTAAGCGAGGTGCATGACGTGTTCCATGTATCCCAATTATGACGGTATATCCCGGACCCGAGCCACATCCTGGATCATTCGGAATTGGTTGTTGGTACCAACCTTTCGTATGAGGAGAGGCCCGTGTCCATATTAGACCGGAGAGAGAAGATCCTCAAGAACAAGACTATCAAGTTAGTCGGAGTTGCTTGGGGTCATCACTCTTTGGGGGAGTCAACGTGGGAGCGTGAGGATGATATCCGATCGCGATATCCCGACTTGTTTGACTCGTGAGGTATAATATCTTTCTTATGCCTCATGCCTTCGATTCCTTGCTTGAATGAGTGATTGTCTGCCTAGTTATAGCTTGCATGTGATAAATATAGCTTGTCATTGCTCCTCTAGCCTCTTGATTAAATTTCGAGGACGGAATTCTTTTAAGGTGGGTAGAGTTGTAATGCATGTGTCCGTATAACGTATTCTTGGAATACGTGTACGTATTTTTTTATTCTTGTATTGCATGATTTCCTGGCTTGGCATTTCCTTCTTGGCTTGGTCTATTCCTGGTTCGGGTTGGTTGGTTCGGCTTGGCTTGGTTTTGATTGGGTTCATGATGAACCCAAGGTGAACCCCCTACCTACCACCACCATTTTGTATTTATTACCCCTCTCCTTTCTCTCTCTTCATTTATCATCTTCTTCTTCCTCATTTACTTCCTTACCTACTAGAGAGAGGTCTAGGCAAGTGCAACTTGTTTCATGGGGGAACTCTAATTTTTTATTGCTTCATTCTCTTCCTTACAGCATTTTAACTAACTTTAGAACTTGGCATTTTCACTTTCCATGGCTAGATTCTTGTAGATCTATATTTACTTTATTTTCGGATTTCTTGGGTTTTGATCTACTTAATCTTGTTATTTCCGAGATTTGATGGTTCTATGTTGTAGAGTATTTCGTTCTACCCCATTTTGACCTATGGAAGTTCGGATTTGGGCTCCGGATGAAGGTTTTATGAAGCTTGGAAGGCATGGGCTCATAGTGTTCTTCTCCTCAGAAATTTGGAGAAGAAGAACAGTTCCCTGGCGCATGGCTGTACTTGACCGCATGAGTATTCATGCGACAAGTCGCCTCCAGCCGCATGAAACCCTTGTACTTCTAAGCCGCATGAAATTAGTCCCAGCCGCATGAGGCTGAGTCCCAATCTTAGCCGTATGGGCTCATTTCCCCTAGCCGCATGAGTCTATATGGACTTAGCCGTATTAATGGGAGCAACTATTTAGACCGCATATGCAACCATCACCCCAGCCGCATAAGCAATCACATTGACCCAGCCGCATGAATCTGGCTCCGCGAGCCGCATGAACTCGGGTCCCTCAGCCGCATGCACACCCGTTCCCCGCTAGCCGCATGTGCTCCTACCCAGTGAGCCGCATCAGTCTAATTCATCCTAGCCGCATGGAACCTCCCTTCCCCCTTGCCGCATGGAAGCTAGTCCCACTCCCAGCCGCATAGGCCCTGATCCTCGAGCCGCATGAGAACCCCCAGACCCAGCCGCATGGACTTCTTAGTCTCGGCCGCATGAGTTCGATTTATCCCAGCCGCATATGCATCTTTTATTCCTAGCCGCTTGCGCCCTTGCACTTCTAGCCGCATGTGCCCCTTGTCTTGGCCGTATGAGATCCAGCGGCCCTGGCCGCATGCGCTCTCATATTTGAGCCGCATGTGTCTTATTCTCTCCTGGCCGTATATGCCTTAGCCGTATGGCTCTTCTATGGCCCAGTATATTGATATTTCATTAGATATTTTACGCCCATTTTATATCCTTATGCCTTTTATCCTGAACTTGAAATCATGAATTCATTTGATATGTTTGGAATTGATAATTGAGCATGACGTGATAGTGACCCGTAGTGGTGCACTCCTGACATAATATCCTGACATGTCCTGATAGTGGCCCGTCGTGGCGCACTCCTGACTAGTACACTTGACATGATAACCTGGCATAATTTTCCTGATCAGCTGTTGCGACGACTACCTGGCATGACATGACCTGTATAAATTACCTGGACACCGTGGGCAATTGTGCTTGTACAAATAAACCAGTCCTGTCTTGCATCATGTCTAGGACAGGGACTCCTGAGTACCACGGTCAGGAGTACCTATTGAAATGGACTAAGGTTAATAACTAGATTAACACATTAGTCATGAAGAGATTCTCCAGCTATAGGCAATCCCGTTACCTGGGCGCGCCTGGGATCTGTAGCCTGCCGTCGAGTAGGGCCTATTTCCAGCACACTGTCATGTGTTGCACCCTTTAAGCTACTTAAGGGTACATGCGTTTCCTGGACGATGTACACACCTGTATTCAACCCCTAATTTCGACCTGGGTAACCTGGATGGTCTGCAGGGCTTGTGGCTGTGGAATAATCTCACTGCATCTTGTTAGTAACTAGGCCTGTGATAACCCTAGTTAGTTAAAGTATCAAGCCGTAGGTCTTGTTTGGCCGTGAAATGATTGGATGGAGTTTAACCAGTCTAGTCTTGTCCTGATCCTGCTCCAGATTGCTATATGACCTGAATGCCTGTATTTATTTTACCGATAAATGGTGAGAATTCCAAGTTCTATTCAGACGAAGGGTTGCAACCCCGGTCCTTGTTTGGTTTACGGGTTGTAACCTGGTTATCTGAATAGTTCTATGGTTATCTCGTCGTATATCATCCTAATGTATTTTCTTTATTTCCAGTTTTTACCTTATTTACACTCTTGTGATGATTGCTGGTTTTAGTTCCTAAGTGAAGCCTCCTTTGTGGCACTTGCTCTTTCTGGGATCTGACCCAGCTGGTTTTGTATGGCCAGATTTCGGAGCAGCTCCAGAGGATCTACCGACCTTCCAGCCAGATGGTGGCCACTAGACGGAACCCTGGCAACGAGTGGGTTTATTTTTGATCTCCCACTAATTGTAAAAATATTCTTTTGAGGCGTTTAGCCGACGAGTACCTGTTTAGCTCGATTGTACTTTACTTACTGTCTGCCTACGGGCTGTAACATGATTAACAAATCCCAGGGTTGATCATGTATGAGTAAACTCTTGCTAGTCCTGACATTTTGTAATGACTAGCTTCATGATCAGCTGAATATGTAATATTTGGGACGCCTTATTATTGTATATTTAATGATCATACATCTTGTAACATTTACTTATTTGCTTGTGATTGAGACATTAGGCTTGTTCATGACCATAGGAGACTGTTGGCTTGTAGTAAACCCTCATGTATCTAGACAGCCGTGACCGTATAGTGAGATGGATTCCATTTCATATACGTAGCTGGCTATGTCTGCCCCCGCTCTCCAGTATTCTGGTTCTGGGGTATGACACTTGTGATTAGGCCCTCATCTTAGGGATGATAGTATAGCCTGGCTTTAAAATAGTGACTCTTGTAGCTGGTTCTCCTTTGTTTATATTTACCAGTTTTCATATGGAATGATAGGCTGCCTTGCAGCCTTTGTCACGCCCCGATTCGTAGAGTCATTTATTCACATAATTTATCTCTTGGAATCGATCATCCTCGCTTGGGCGTGATGCCGTACAAGTCTGGTATTGCACTTGTACAAGGCAAAGGTAGTACATAGGTGATAATCTTCAAATAGAAATACATCGCAACGGCAGAAGCAGACAAATTAAAGTTAATGAGGACAATCTTTCTTATTTAATAGAAGTACATCACTTCTTTATAGCAGCGGAGATAAAAGGACAACTTGAAGTCACATAGAGATATATAGAACTTTATTGATAATCGAATAAGAGTACAAGACTTGTATTGAAATACAATGCTTACAACAAATCCCACTTTATATTGGAAGCCAACGGAACAAGGCTACAAAGCTTACATTTGATACTTGGATACATTGGATTACAACTCAATATACTGACTTAGCTTACAATCTCACTGGTACAACTGATTACAATGTTCCATACATTATGCCCTTTATAAACAGAAGACATCATCTTGAACAAGGAGAGCTTCTGTATGCCCAACAAATCTTCGATGCCGCGGGACCAATCAAGCCAATCTTCGTGTGTAGAACATCTCAAGCACGAGCACCTGCCCACAAAATGTGGGTCAGCACATCATCTATGTACTGGCAAGCAGAATCCAACCCACTTGCATAAACCAACATTAAAGTGATCATTTAAGCAAGTATTTATTAGAATGATCTTTCTACTTGGGGCCTAGCATCAGTTTACAGTTCATGGGTAATAATCAGAGTGAAGCATGTAAACATATTCTTAGTAGCATTCATGTGGACATATCATTTTAGCATTCTTGGTGTTATCATGCGAAGGCATCATTGAGGCATCGTTAACATTAACATCTTAAACATGTTATGACAGTTCTCACTTCAAGCATCACTTAGCATGTATGTTGTGTTTGAGGAATGATTATAGCATGGCATCTTTCTAGCATATTGAATTTAACAAGTTAAGCAGGATCTCATACTGAAAGGCTATATACAGCATCATTTACTTATTTGGAACGTAAGCACGCAAGTTAAACTAACACATATATTGAATTATCACATTTAAGTGATTTCTTACCGATAGCCGACTCCCTCGTACCTACATAAAATACAGGATAATATGATATTCTTACTCTGTCTGCACAAAACATTCATTAGCATGCATCCTGACTACATGACCACTGGTGGTTGTGCACCATGTCGACGTGCCATATTGGACTTCATAGGGTATGTGATGTGCCCTTCAGCAGGTTGCGAGCCCGAATGAGGATCCCAATACCGTGCTACCAAAGCACCAATTCCTCCTAGGCCGACTCGATCCCACCGCCGCGGGTACCGTTCGAGAAAATCCTTGTATACAAGTACGTCTATGGTCATGCGAATGTGTGTCCGACCCGATCATGTTCGAAGTCGCATGATACAATAATAAGATAAGAAAAGGCAACAGTTCATCATCTCATGTTTCCAATATTTCCACCTGTTCACTTGGTGATCTCAATGATCCCAAGCCTCATCATTTCTCTTTGCATCAATCATTGCAACATTTCTCATATCATTCCTTTCTAAGAGGAACAAATAACATTTCATTCATATCGATAGGACCTACATCATTTTATTCATATCATAGGGACAGTATTCTGTCTTTCATTGCTTATAAGGAAGCAGGCAACAGCAACAGTTATGCAGAATGTACATGATTCTAGTGTTTTATTCAATTCTTTGTGTTAATAGCATAGCCAGTTCATTACTCATTTAGCATTCTCGTAGCATCTCATTACTCAAGTATTCATTGCTTATACATTATTAACCGAAGGGACGTTATCAATTCATTTCAAGCATCAAGTTGCATTAGCAGTTCGAGTGTGATTCATTCAGCAGTTTAATAATTCTTAACATAAGCATCTCTATTATTCGGCAACCAAAACAAGGGATATTTAGGGACAATTCATAGTATCAAATTATTCCATATATTAAGCATGCAGGAATAAGGAGGAAGGAGGACAGTTCCAGTTGCCTGCACAAAAGGGTCTTCCTGCTCCAATCCCGCTAAGCGTAGCTCCACCAGCGAGCCACGTTCCAATACCCATTTCGTCTAGCCAGCTAAGAGACTGCATCAGTCTCAATTCTCCTGATTCCCAACATAAGTTACGGTCCAACATTCAGATAGCATCCAACAAGCCAACCCAAATGCCTCGTGCGGAGCGGGACATTACATAATATACCACTCAGAAAAAGTTTCGTCCTCGAAACTTAAGAAAACAACTCTTTCTACTAGATTCTCTTAGTCACAATGAGTTACTCATTCAGCTTCAATTCAATATTCATTTTAGCCCACTCGGTCATTTTCAAAATAGCTATCCAATTGTATCATTTTAACCCATCAACGATTCAATCCATCTTTCTCTTTTCCAAATACTTGTAACTTTTCATTGATTCACCAACATTTTTCTTACATTCTATCTTGGTCGCAACACATCACTTCGTTTGGATCCATACACATATATCAGGCGTCCCCAAAACATATGCATTTCAGCCAAAGTCCGTACTAGTGCGATAAATTCTTCCCATAATATTATCTCAGTCGCAACCTATCACTTCGGCTGGATCCATACACATATTTTAGGCGTCCCCAAAACATATGTACTTCAACCAACTTCCATGATAGCACGATTCGATCAGCCACGATACACTCTCTTTCCCAAATCTGACTTAGCATCCTTTCAATTGACTTATTACTTCATTCACTTTTGCCACAATCACTATCCTCCAAGCCACAACACTTAATATCCGGGACAGCTCTCCATCCAAGCATACTATTTTTAACATTCGGTCAAGGGTCTAACTTAGAGCCAATCATATCAAGATTTCACAATATGTAATCATATTCCTTCCCAAATCCAATAATATTTCTCACCGAGGCAATTCATCTTTTCTAAAAGATACAATCCGACATCACCAACTATCGATTATCCGAGTCAGGGTATAATTCTATGCAACAGTCAAGGTTAACCCAGCTACCCGACTATAGATACCTATCCAACATTTCCGTCATGAGCAGTCAATTCCATCTCATATAATTCACTATTTGATACATACAACTCAAGTCTCAACCCACGATTCCATTTCCCGCTATAGGTCGACACATAATCCTCAAGGGTCAAACATCTCTAAGGTTCATATTGGAGCATAAACTTACAACTTATCATTCTTAGATCATACTCATCACCATCTCTCGTTCAATGCCACAAGGTCATTCTATGGGTCGCCAACGGCCATCTATTATTCGATCCAGTCTCAATGTTTAGCTATACCGACAGCTATACCTAATCATTCAGGTGACTTCCCTAGAGTGGACGGCTACTAGGGATCATACTAGTTTCTTATTCTCAGGGCCAACAAGCAACCAACAGTTCTAAGGAACTCTATCCAACCTATGGGTATTAAATTAGTCTGAATAATTAATCGCCATTGTTGGCTATGCCAACAATTGGTCAGTCATCAACTGGTCGCTAGGGTCAAGTCTATCTATTCAGGGTCTTCCTCAAGGAAAATAATTCCCACATAGGCTCATTCTAGACTTACCCAACGATCGACTAAGATCGATCTATCAATATTACGGTCAATTCCCAACCGACATACGATTATCATCATTCTAATAATCCATCAAGTAAATCCCCAATGATTAAATTTCTATTTCAAATCCTTTGTACTCATACGAACCCATAAGCCAAGGCTAACTATTCAAGGGTCATCGATTCCGATAGTCTTAACATAACTATGGAATCATACTATTCGGTTCGTATGGCAGAGTCACACCACTAAGTCATAAGCCAACAATCTATATCTCAACCAACAATCACCTATACCGACATTATCCAATACGTTTGAAATTTCTCAATCTCATTCGTTTCTCAATCATCAAACTATCTTATGGGCATTCTTAATTCTCGTTCCTCTCCCAGCCATCAAAATCTTATATGGGCATTCTTAAAATTCTCTACCTCAAGGGTCGAGTAGTTCATTCCATTAAATCCGACAATTCATGTATCAATTAACCATTCTCTATACAACACAATTATTCAGGGTTGTTACTTTTCTAGTACAATTCAATTCCTCAGCATACATGCACATATGCAACGACTATCCTTTGGTGATCAAGATGGATTGACATCTATTACACCTTAGGGTCAAGGCACAGATCTCTAATATTCCTCTGGTTCGTCGACAATGTTTCCAAAACTTTCAGCTACACAACCAACTTTGTATTAGCCACATTTAATTTACATCCAACCAATCGAAGTCAACATTCAGATGTTCTATGCCACAACATTCTCTAGCCAAATCCATTTACCCATAGAATACTAACTGCTTACTAGTCTGAGTCATCACTCGACTAAATAATTTCTAACCAAGCCACCGGTTACAATTCCCGACAATCTCGCTACTCAATATAACATCACCGTCAAGGGACATTCGAGTCTTCTAGCCACAATACATGACTCCCAGCCAAGTCTCGGTACTACCCAGTACTCACAGATAGTCTCATTGTTATTCTATGGAAAGGGCCAACATACATCTCGTTCTGAGGTGGTAGAGGCAATATACCACTCAAAAACGAAGCCATCCTTAAACAATACCAACTCAATCTATTACGAACATTCATGATCTATAATGATCACAATACTTAACCAACATCTCGGGATCTCAAAATCACAAACCAACATTCTTAGGGTCTCAAAAGTACTTAGCAACACACATGAGTCAATTCACCAATTCTGTTAAACTCATCCTTCAATTATTTCATTCCCAATTCTTTTCCAACATCATATGAAATTCTCAACTTATTGCAGCATACATAACCATTTCCTTTATTCCTACACTTCCAAACAGCATTCACAATATAGCATTCTATGGCATCGAGTCATTGTTGGGTTATTTGTGTCCAAACCAACAACAATCATTCATTTAGGGGCATCACAATGTACATAGACTTATTGTATGGAACATCCAGTGAGAAGCCAAGAGGGTCAACAAACTTTCAAGCACAGATAACATAGGGATGATTACCGAACAACAATAACATAATCGCGGAAGCAATCTTTGATTTAATCGCAGAAGCAACGTTGAGTGATCGCGGAAGCAACTTTGGTTAATCGCCGATGCAACTTTGATGTGAAATGAATCAAAGAAGAGACCAAGGACGTAAAGCCGTGCTCTGATACCAATTTGTCACGCCTCGATTCGTAGAGTCATTTATTCACATAATTTATCTCTTGGAATCGATCGTCCTCGCTTGGGCGTGATGTCGTACAAGTCTGGTATTGCACTTGTACAAGGCAAAGGTAGTACATAGGTGATAATCTTCAAATAGAAACACATTGCAGCGGCAGAAGCAGACAAATTGAAGTTAATGAGGACAATCTTTCTTATTGAATAGAAGTACATCACTTCTTTATAGCAGCGGAGATAAAAGGACAACTTGAAGTCACATAGAGATATATAGAACTTTATTGATAATCGAATAAGAGTACAAGACTTGTATTGAAATACAATGCTTACAACAAATCCCACTTTACATTGGAAGCCAACAGAACAAGGCTACAAAGCTTACATTTGATACTTGGATACATTAGATTACAACTCAATATACCGACTTGGCTTACAATCTCACTGGTACAACTGATTACAATGTTCCATACATTATGCCCTTTATAAATAGAAGACATCATCTTGAACAATGAGAGCTTCTGTATGCCCAACAAATCTTCGATGCCGCGGGACCAATCAAGCCAATCTTCGTGTGTAGAACATCTCAAGCACGAGCACCTGCCCACAAAACGTGGGTCAGCACATCATCTATGTACTGGCAAGCAGAATCCAACCCACTCGCATAAACCAACATTAAAGTGATCATTTAAGCAAGCATTTATTAGAATGATCTTTCTACTTGGGGCCTAGCATCAGTTTACAGTTCATGGATAATAATCAGAGTGAAGCATGTAAACATATTCTTAGTAGCATTCATGTGGACATATCATTTTAGCATTCTTGGTATTATCATGCGAAGGCATCATTGAGGCATCATTAACATTAACATCTTAAACATGTTATGACAGTTCTCACTTCAAGCATCACTTAGCATGTATATTGTGTTTGAGCAATGATTATAGCATGGCATCTTTCTAGCATACTGAATTTAACATGTTAAGCAGGATCTCATACTGAAAGGCTATATACAGCATCATTTACTTATTTGCAACGTAAGCACGCAAGTTAAACCAACACATATATTGAATTATCACATTTAAGTGATTTCTTACCGATAGCCGACTCCCTCGTACCTGCATAAAATATAGGATAATATGATATTCTTACTCTGTCTGCACAAAACATTCATTAGCATGCATCCTGACTACATGACCACTGGTGGTTGTGCACCATGTCGACGTGCCATATAGGACTTCATAGGGTATGGGATGTGCCCTTCACCAGGTTACGAGCCCGAATGAGGATCCCAATACCGTGCTACCAAAGCACCAATTCCTCCTAGGCTGACTCGATCCCACCGCCGCGGGTACCGTTCGAGGAAATCCTTGTATACAAGTATATCTATGGTCATGCGAATGCGTGTCCGACCCGATCGTGTTCGAAGTCGCATGATACAATAATAAGATAAGAAAAGGCAACAGTTCATCATCTCATGTTTCCAATATTTCCACCTGTTCACTTGGTGATCTCAATGATCCCAAGCCTCATCATTTCTCATTGCATCAATCATTGCAACATTTCTCATATCATTCCTTTCTAAGAGGAACAAATAACATTTCATTCATATCGATAGGACCTGCATCATTTCATTCATATCATAGGGACAGTATTCTTTTTTTTATTGCTTATAAGGAAGCAGGCAACAACAACAGTTATGCAGAATGTACATGATTCTAGTGTTTTATTCAATTCTTTGTGTTAATAGCATAGCCAGTTTATTACTCAATTAGCATTCTCGTAGCATCTCATTACTCAAGTATTCATTGCTTATACATTATTAACCGAAGGGACGTTATCAATTCATTTCAAGCATCAAGTCGCATTAGCAGTTCGAGTGTGATTCATTCAGCAGTTCAATAATTCTTAACATAAGCATCTCTATTATTCGGCAACCAAAACAAGGGACATTTAGGAATAATTCATAGTATCACATTATTCTATTTATTAAGCATGCAGGAATAAGGAGGAAGGAGGACAGTTCCACTTGCCTGCACAAAAGGGTCTTCCTGCTCCAATCCCGCTAAGCGTAGCTCCACCAGCGAGCCACATTCCAATACCCATTCCGTCTAGCCAGCTAAGAGACTGCATCAGTCTCAATTCTTCTGATTCCCGCTGAATATGGGACTTGGTTCCGAAGCAGCCATTCCATAACGAGGAATGAATCTTAATTCAACCATTCTCGTTCGATCGATTTGATCGATCCCGACCTGTCGGTCCCGACCGAATCGATAGCGACAGTGTTCCTTTCTCGCTCACCCCATTGACGAAGAACAGGGTACGATGTAGGGACGGGGTACTACAGCACGGGAAGGTGATTGCTTATGCATCCAGGCAGTTACGTCCTCATGAGAAGAACTACCCGAATCACGATCTGGAGTTGGCAGTTGTTATCTTTGCCTTGATGTTATGGAAATACTACTTGTATGGAGAGCGGGTTGAGATCTTCACTGATCATAAGAGCTTGAAGTACGTGTTCACTCAGAAGGAGCTGAACATGCGGCAGAGACGGAGGCTCGAACTGATAAAGGACTTTAATATCGCTTTGTAGTACCATCCAGGAAAGGCCAACGTAGTTGCAGATGCCTTGAGCAGGTATCCTGTAGTAGCTATGTATCTGACGGCAGATCATCATCTTTTGGCTGACCTGGACAGTTTGGGTATCGAGGTGATTGTTTCGGGCGTAGAGGTGCAGATGTGGGGTTTACAGATTCAGTCTGAATTGATGGACATAGTCAGATCAGCACAGTATGATGATGTTGCCCTGAGGAGCATCAGGGAGCAGGTGCGGACAGGGTTGTTCGACGATTTCTCTATTGTCGAAGATGGTTCGTTGAGGCACGGTGCTAGATTGTGCGTTCCGAGTGGAGAGCTTCGGATTGAGGTTCTTCAGGAGGCACATCGCTCTCAGTACTCTATGCATCCTGGGGCCAACAAGATATACAAAGACCTGAGGGAGCACGTCTGGTGGTACGGCATGAAGCGCGAGGTAGCTCAGTTTGTATCTCGCTGCTTGGTATGTCACCAGGTGAAGGCCGAGAGACAGAGGCCTGGTGGGTTGCTACAGCCACTACCCATTCCTGAGTGAAAGTGGGAGCACATCACTATGGACTTTGTGTCTGGACTTCCACGATCTCCTGGAGGGTGTAGAAGTATGAAAAATATGGGGTTCATGCGGATTACAAACTGCCGCATAGTACTTTAGGCCAAACAGGTCCGCATAAAGAAAAGCCGCATGACTGGTTCAATGACATATGCGGCCCGTCGACAACCAGATGTAGAAGAAAGATATGCGGCCAGATAATGCTGACAAGTCCTGACAAAACTGACAAAAATGACAACTCTGACACTTCGACAAAAAGATAAGACGTGAGACGTCGCCCAAAAGTAGAGTTTGTACGCCTTCATGCGGCAAGAAGGAGTATCATCTAAGCCGCATAAACCTTATGCGGCTCAGACATATGCGGCCCCAAAGTCTCCAACTTCATGCAGCCATGAGTAACTATGATCCAAGCCGCATGTGCTTTATGCGGCCAAAATACAGAATCTATGCGGCTTAAAACCTTAAGCTATGTCTGGACTATGGAAGTTTACGACTTAAGCCGCATGAGGCTCATGCGGCCCCACATGGTCGAAAACTGAAAGATCTATACAGGTAAAAAATGATCTTTACAACAGGACACATGGTAATCTGACCAAATCCTAAACTGTACAGATTTGCTGCAACAAAATCCCAACAAATCGACAGATGGCAGCCAAAGAGCGGGTCTTCGCGTGCCAATCAGCCACGTGGCCACAGGCCATCTATGCGGCTCAACATACATTCTATTATAAATAACAGGGTGCCACACCCCTGCAAAAGGCTGGTAACCTTCAGGAGAGCAATTTCTTCAAGATCTAAAGACCGCGTCAGATAGTCCACAGAGTAAGGCAGAGTTGATAGCACTTTTCCGAGCCTCCACCGTTACCCTCCAGAATCAAAACTAAACAATTGTACTTAGATTGTTTCCTAGGATTTCTTTCTAGACTTTTCTTTGTACAAGCAAGTTTGTAATCAATTTCAGTGTTCTATAATACCTGTCTTTGATTTTTATGGCAAACACGATGGCGACTCTGCTGGGGATGTCCTTCTCTTCCGATGAGAAGTTGGTGACGCAATCTGATACATCCAAGCTCGGCTCTACATAGCAGATGCTTGTGGTTCGTTTTGACCAACAAGACTTCGAAGAATTGCTCTCTGAAGGGAGCGCCAACCCGTCTCAGAAGCGAGCCAACCTAAAGAGGACTCGCAAGATGTAGGTGCGTAAAACTATTGCCCCCGACCAAGTTCTCGAAGAGGCTCCTTCTGCAGCCCAAGACGTTGACCAGAACTCTCCTGCGGCTTTGTTTCCGGCCGTAGAGGACCCCACTATCCCCAAATATAGCAGAAAAAAACACTATGATACTGAGTTTTTGGGGACATAAGGGAAATCCATGTGGACAAAAAAGAAGCCGCATAGAGGAGATCGACAGTCTGTCCATACGGCAGCCAACTCTGGTCGCAGGCAGACAACTCACGCGGCAGCCAACTCTGGCCGCAGGAAGATGGTCCATGCGGCAGCCAGCTCTAGCCACAAGAAGACAGGCCATGCGGCAACCAATCCTGACCACAGACAGGATGTCTCATGCGGCCCTGTCAGAAGCTCTGTGTTCGACCGCCTCTTATGCGGGCCTGATGCCATGTGGCCCATTGAGAATATAGAATGTATCAATCTGGACTCTTTTTGCTATGCGCCTTCGGGCGCTCAGTCAAAAAAGTTTAGGGCAGTATGGGCTCAACCAGTCCAGTCAACTGTCTAAGTTGCTGACTGTTAGCGGGCCCTGTTGACTATTACACGGGCTCCTAAAGAAAAGTTGTACAGAACCACCCACGTCCAGTCCCCCAGGCTAATGGACAGGGTGGGTCTTTAAAGTCTCCCTCTAAAGATCCAGAGCAAGTGCTTTTACTAGCCACGGATCAGGAAGCAAACATGATGCATAAGCACCCGTGCGCTCGAGATACCTGAGTTCACAAGTTTAGAGCAAAGGTAGAGCAGCTTCCTACCGACTTACGTGACGTGATTACTCACAAACGCATGACGGCAGCGTCAACATACAATGAGTCCCTCTCGGTGCGTCATTGCACCTAAGTTATCATCAACTACTGCTGCGATAAATCAGCAGCACCTGAAGATCGGCAGTCAGTTTTCCAGCGACTGCAGCAGCCAGCACCTATCCGACAACAACTCAAAAAACAAGTGCAATTTCCAGGGGACGAGGAGTTTCCTTTCACCACCTGTAATTCAACTCAAAAGGTTTCTCCTAGCAAGGGAGGAAAGAAGATAGGCTCTTCCAGCCCGGCCATCTCAGCCAGTACTGCAAGGAGACCCTCATCTGGGGCTTCCATCGACAACCATAGGGGGTGTCTATTTAGGCACTCGATCCAAAAAGAAGCTTCCGACACCCGGGGGTGCGCCTTCGGCTTCCTTGATAGTAGATGAAGCTGGAGGTAGCAGTCCCCTCAATGTATGTGACAACCCGGTGTACCAAGAGCACATACAGGGGATAGAGGTCCCCCAGAACTGTGCAACAGACTTGGATTTCCCTGAGGGCCACCACCCTCACCAAGACGATGCGGCTTTCTGCACAGGAGGTACCACCCCTTCCGAGTCCGAGGAGGAAGACATTTCGACATTCCCTGACGATTTCTCTATACAAGGGTACGGCATAGAGAGTACCTTTGCCACAATCCCTTCCATATTTACCCACGTGAGGACAGTCTTTATGGCTGACGATGATCATGAAGTACCTTCTGACCGTCAACGGCTAGAAGTGCTGGAAGCCATGCTCCTGTCCTTGGTTAAGTCCGTGGACGAGATCAAAGCCGCCTTGCCAACTCAACCAGCGAGGATGCCCGGACAAACAAGCCTGGGACCCGCAGTCAATGCAGACTCCAACATGATCGCCCCTCCTTTGGATGATGATCCCTTAGCAGCATCCGTTCCTTCAGCTACAGATGAAGCCAAGGAGACAACGAGGGAAGTTCAGAAACTTCGAGCAATGTTCAATGCCCGAGGCTCCTCTCTGGATCTCAGAATACGGCAGACGTATCCCGTTGCATAGAGAGATGTGCCTTTTCTACCATGGTACAATTCATACCATATCGATTCTTATGATGAAAAGACCTCTGCTAGTCGGTACATGACTTACTTTGAGGTCACACCGACTATTTGCCGCATAGTGACACCATCCTCACGCGATTATTCATCGAAGCATTAAAGGGGATCGCATTCGACTGGTACCGCAACCTCCCCGACAACTACATTCATTCTTTTGACGACATCAAACACATATTCCTGGAAAGATTTTACGAAGTGGGGCATGATGTAACGATGTCGTCTCTCATGGACGTCGTTCAGGAATAAAGGGAGCTAACAAGAAACTATATCGAGCGGTTTCGCCAAACTGCGATGAGATTGCCCCAAGGCAATCCCGAGAGCTCCTAGATTAAAATCTGCCAGAAGAAGCTGCTCCCTACAATTAGCCTCTGGATGGATGACAATCAGTTCAGGGATTGGACGACCTTCATCATAAGTGCTACCAACGCAGAGGCAAAATTGAAGAAGGCTCGCCAGCTGGGATTACATATCCCAGACGGAGAAGATAAGGTCAGACGTCCTGGTTTCACCCCAGCAACAACAACGGTGGCGCCACCACCAGCCGGGACAATAAGGGCAAACAGGCCATGGTCACTGATGTGACTCCGAAGCCCGAACAAAAATAGGCGGAAGGTCCGTGGCCCATTCATTTGAAGATAGTCATGTCAAACCTATCTTCGATATGCTCTTACAAGGGGGTAGGATCCAGCTCCCTCCACCAAGGCACGAGCCCCAAGCAGCAGAAATGGAGGACCGAAAGTATTGTTACTTCTACCGCTATGTCCATCATGCCACTCATGATTGCTTCCAAATGAAGCGGTACATTCAGAGTCTTATTGACTCCAAAGTACTGTCGATAGACTTTGAAGATGTTATCGTGGCGGCAAACATGGTGTCTATTCAGTTCGGCAACTTTTCTCCAACAAGCACTCCAGACGGGGTCATACCTGTCCCTCGGGCAACGATGGAGGTTACTAATCTTCCATCCGTCCGAAGCCAAACATCTGGATTAGTACCTCTCACCACATCGCGAGGAGAGATCATATGGGTGCATCTAGACTTGGTGTCCGAAGTTACCCAGGGAGTGTCATCTCCTACCAGCAAGAAAAAGGGCAGGAAGTCTAGATCCTGCCATACAATTTCAGCCGAGGCTGAGGAAGCTGCAGCCATTGTTACCCGGTCTGGAGCACAAGGCCAGCCCGCATGGGATAGTTCAACCGAAGATCCTCAGCCAGCAACATTGCCTTCCTTCGATGTTCCAAGGCCATCTCAGCCTCCATTGGCGGATAAGTCTAAGACAAAGAAAACCCGCTTCGACAGGCCACTCCGGAATGATGCACCTCAGGGACTGGAGAGACCTTACAACTTTGACATATTAGCACAATTGGCTAATAGGCCAGCAAAGTTATCGTTATACGAGCTCCTAAGGCTCTCCAAGGTTCTTCGTGTCGCATTAAGCGAAGCACTCCAAAATGCTGATGCCTACTTAGCCTAGGTCAAGCCTTCAGGGAAGACCCGCAAGCAGACATACAGGACGACAATAGCACAGATGCAATGCCCAATATCATATTTGTAACCCCACTTCTCAATATTCTAAAAATAACCTTATAAATATTTTCTTAAATATATATTTAGATAAATATATTGTTTCATAATAAATTATTTTTCATTCTAATAGATAATCATTCTCATATTACTTACCTTGATTTTATTCAATTAGTCTCTGGGGCTTTTAAGCCCAACACTTTCTCTTTTAATTGCTAAGAGTTATGAACAACTCTTTTCAATTTCAAAATTTCCTTACTCTACAAAATTCATTCGTGCCTTTCTCAACTAATTCTCGTGCCAGCTCCTCCTATAATTGTTATCCTTATTTAAGCTCGAGAGTACTCTCTCTCTGCAGTGAAGAAATTCTCCATTCTTTCAAATCAGAAATTCTTAACAAGTCTGGTGCGGTGAAGGAAGATTGATAGCAATGATGAACATCTCGACGAATTGGTGCGGCGAAGCTTAGATCTACACCGGCGGCGATTTGAATTGACGATAGGATATGTATCATATTCCTCCTCTTCGTCAGGAGTCTAGATCCAGTAGGTATGCCATCGTCTTCGATTTGAAATTTCTGACTCCTCGAGATCACTCTCAAATAAATTTTCTTCTCGATCTAGTGATTTGTATACATCGATCTCAACCACTCGAATCAATTAGTCTCTGTTGCTGTGCACAATCGCAGAGGAGATCGTTGAGTTCAATTCTTCGTTTGTGTGTCCTGACATTCAAATTTGTCTTTTGAATCTTCATGTTTTGTTGAATTTCGAATTTAATGTCAGATTGAGGAAATCGATCGACTGAGCCGCGATGAATTAAACAGATAATTCAATCGGGTGAGTTCCCGTTAATTTTTGTTTGATTTGGACAAATTTTTTCCTATTGATTGAATTGAGAGATATCTTCATTGTAGCAGATCTGTTCGAGAAATTGCTTATTCCAAATTCTAAATAGGAGTTGTTGTGATCAGATTTGAATGGTGGTATGTTTCAATAGGTTGCAATCTGTAATTTTCTCGAAGAAGAAATCTAGACTATTCTGATTTCCTATGATTCGTGAGTTGATCGAAATTTATTTGTTATAATATCTACAGATTCTGTTTTCTCTCGATCCATGACCATCTTTTGAGTGCGTTGCTTCAAATTGTGTTGACAGTAGTTCTTCTCAGGTACTGTGCTGTTTGTCTATATGAATCCTTGATTTTTAGAAGGAATACATGTTGTCAAGTTCATGTTTGATTATTCTGATTGAACAGTTGGGGATCATCTTTAACGATTTATCAGAATAATTAATCGAACAGAACACATCAATCTTTCTGAGAATCACAGATTGTAAGTATCAATCCATTTCCTATTGTGTTCATGTTTTGAATTTAATGTATTGGTAACAAGTTTTGGATATGATCCTTAAGCCCTCGATGTTCATTAATTCCCTCTATGTGCAAGATTCCTCAAAATTGTAGTTCGATTGCATAGGCACTCCATATCAATCGAACATTAAAGTTGACACAGAGGTGAGTGTTCTAAGTAGGGCCTCCAAGTCTGGATTAATTCTTTTATAATTATACTATGTATCAGTCATGCCTTTTGACTGTACCATCATATTATAAATAAAATTGGTCTTTTATTTAAATGATTATGGGTAAATCAATTTGGTTTTGAAGTTCTTTAAGAACATATGTTGGATTACTAGAGTAATATACCAGCCATATATCGGACTGGGATGAAATGAATAAGTGAGATATTGAAACCTTGAGAGTATGTCTAAATTTGTCATCCATGTTAACAAAAGGCTGGAGTGGGTATGTTCAACTGAGTGTTGAACTGAGATAGGATGGTTGATAACCATTTGTTGGTAACACTGGTTTTCAACCTGAGAATTTTATGGATACCTATTGGACTGATTATGTCCTTATGATGGACTGTATTTAAACTGTTATAAGACTGTCTGGATTAATATACAGGACTTGAACTGATATTACATCAGTCCTATGTTCAGTCCGACCCATGACTGAACCCTAGTACCAGTGACCAGAGTGGTACTGACTTGTGATTTTCAGCTATAAGAAGTAACTCATAGTTCAGTTCTTTAAACTGAACTGATGGATTCAGGTTGGAATAGTAGAGGGTTTTTGGAAGTTAAATATTAGCACATTAGGACTGTGGTTACCTAGAATTGTAATTGTTCTCAGGATGGTTATTTAGCCCTGAAGCAGGACAGGAGCATTAGGAAAGGTTTCAGGAATTATCCTGAGATTGAGTGTAGATGACCATACTACTTGATTCTATTTACAGATTCCAGGAGACCATTTTCAGTTGAATTGGACTATGGTTAGAGACTGTACAGTGGGTTGAACCTTAAGAGTATAGCAAGTGTTGGGTTAGGAAGTGATTTAAGACCAATGTTGGTTGAATTACAGTCCATAAGCTGATATGTTTAATACCTGAAATTGTGTTTCCTCATAAGCAGTACATTATCTCAGTTTTCCTGGAAATAAAGGACCTAGACTATATTGTGTCAATCCTATCTAGACTGAATCCTTGTAGACTGTCAACTCCCTGTTAGTTAGGTATCTATGTGTGTAGTTATATTAGGGTATGGATATCTCAAAACCATAATCAAATTAATTACCTTTTTGACTAATCTTGTCTAAATAAGTATTCAATGTTACCTATGAATAATTGCATTATATATTAATGTTTTAGATAGGACAGTTAGACTCTGAACTTGTGATTTGAACCATTTGGATTGGGTTTCAAGTTCATTGTCTTGGTGTACCTAAAATATTAATAAGTGCAATTATAAGATGATGATAGAATGCTTCATGTTTTAGGTCATAATTGGATATTATCTTATTTATAAGGGAATAATTAGAGTTGGCAAGTTAAAACCAAAGATTTTGTTTAGTGACCTTTCTAGACTAGAAATATCTATCTATATTGTCAAATTATCAATTATAAATCATAACAGGAGGACATCCAGCTTTACTACCCTTTCTCGATCACCCTGAGCAAGCCAGGTATACTCCTCGGACTTGTTCATTTTTCATGTCTTGTATATTCATTCCTGTATCTCCTTGTTGACACGATGTATCACGGTATTGTCTAGTTTCATATTTCATGGATTACTTGTGTCTGGGAGGGGAAATACTACAGTTGTGTGATCAAATCCTATTACTATTCATGTGAATAGCTTAGGTCCCGCATCGTACAGGTGGGACCAAAGTCGTACCATTTCATGTTCATTGAATCTACCCAAGTCGATCACACACTCTAGATGTATTTCAATCTTGCACATTTCAGGTTCAGGTTGTATTTCATGTTCAGGTTGTATTTCATGTTCGGGTTGAATTTCATGTTCAGGTTGTATTTTATGTTCAGGGCTCTTATCATGTTCCCTATTTTACTTTCAGTATATCCTGTTCAGTTTCATGTGTCTTGTTCTCATTTTCTGTACTTTATATATATATATATATATATATATATATATATATATATATATATATATATATATATATATATATATATATATAAAATATATATATATATATTCTATTCTTGTTCATACTATGATGTTCATGTTCATTTCCTTGGATATACTTAGCTCCGCTCCTGACTAGGATATGTTGTAGGTGAGCTGGAGGCTATCTATGATACTTACTATGGGCAGGAGCTTGGAGGCACCTATGAGCTAGTGGATGTGGCCCAGGACTTAGAGGCTGAGGAAGCCTAGAGTACTTTACCATATCAGTTATATTTCCCTGTATTTTTGAGACTATTAGACTTTACTTTCTTTAGCAAGAATGTAATAAACTTGAGACATGTATCTGGATTTGGTATTCGTTTATAGATGTTGTGTTCACATTTACTCTTGTATATCTGGTTAGTTTCCCTAGATTGGTACAACTTACTTTGTCGTGTCTAACGACGAAGGTTGGACGTGTCTAACTCGTGTCCGATTATTCGGGAGTGGGTCGTGACAATATTTACTCCTCAGGACATGTTGATCAAGTCCAATTTACATGATCGCCCCTTGTACTACACTGGATACATAGGCGACATCAAGGTGGATCGGATGCATATCGACCCTGGCTCGTCAATAAGCATCATCCCGAAAAGCCTGCTCCAACTTCTTGGCATCCCTATGCATCGTCTAGCAGCAACCAATACTGCCATTAGCGGTTTTAACTCGGAAAGAATCTATCCCCTGGGGAAGATCCGGTTGAAGTGCCAGATTTGTGACCTAAAGACGGAAGTTACCTGCTACGTCATAGATGCAGACACCTCCTATAATATCCTCCTGGGACGTCCGTGGATACATGACTATATGATCGTGCCATCCACACTTCACCAGTGTTTCAAGTATGTTAGTAAGCACGGTTACGTGAAAACTGAATTTGCCGACATTGATCCCTTCAAAGGGGTTGAATCTTATTACTCTTCGGAGGCTTGTCTATATGACGAAACCAGAAAACATATAACTGACGAGCTGGAAGCCATCACAGAGCCAGAAGAACCCTTAAGAATTCGTCTCCAAGCCCACAAACCGGGCAAGGCCGCACCCCTTGTCGCAATTGCATAAAGAGGTGCTCGGTTCTCCTGCCACACCTACGCAGTTGGAACCAATGGTCATCCGTCTCCTGAGATCCAACCAGGAGCCAAAACCTGTCATAGGGCCAATGGTGATCCGGCTGCCGAAGTCCAATCAAAGGCAACATGAAGATGCAAGGCCCTCTGTAACACCGATGGTAATCTGATTGCTAAAACCTACTCAAATACGACCGGAAGATACAAGGTCCCTTGCTGAGCCAATTGTCATCCATCTTTCTAAGACAAGACAGCAGCCAAGTGTCGATCCAACACTCTCAGGCAAGTCAATACCTCAAGCGGAACCCTTGGTAGTCAAGTTGCCTAAGACAGCATCCCTACCTCTAAGCTCGCATGGGATAACCAAGGAGGACGAAGAACTCGCCAAATACTTGGTTACACAGGTGGATAGCCCCTCTTCTGATGATGTAATCCCTGTGGATAAAATTCCTTATTTCATCAATAATAGGATGCCGTTAGACTATTCTGAGTATGATAAGCCTAATCTAACATATGTCGCACGGGACTATCTAGATGTTAGCCTGCACACACGGGTGACAACCGTCCATACCCCAAATCGACTTGCTCCCATAAAAGGCACTTATTTCCCAGTCCCAGACAAAAGAGGATGGGATCACACAATCATCTTTAGCCAAAAAGAAGGTCTTCAATCTTTCACGCCACAAGAGTCCGACCTCGGACCCGATGCTGGAAGACTACCGCTCTACTTGTATAGTCCTCAAGCCAAATACTTCATGCAAAAGCAGGAGTACGACATGGAGGCTACCGCGGGTCTAAATCATGGCAGTGGTCGGCGATTGCCTCTACAGCCGCCGACACCGGCAGGAAAATCTCAGGATCATTATCATAAATCCAGACGCGGCCTCGGATATGTTACTCCACCAACAACGCCCGAAAGTTCTAATGAAGAATGTAAGTGGCACTCTCATTCGTTTGAGTCACCCATTTACGACTCTGATAGCTGTATTGGAGATATATTCAGACAGACACTATCTGTCAACATGACATTCGCTGATATCGAAGAGGAAGACGAAGACCTACTTGAACTACTTGAGTTGGAGTCGTGGGTCCAGCAACTAGATGCACAATAGGAGAAATGCTTTGAACTTTGTGATCCTTCTACTGAGGATGAGGTTATGCAAGTTAGCCTCAGCGATGAAACCTCTCCAAAGCCAATCTTCGTCAGTAAAAGCCTGACAGACGACGAGCGGGAGTCGTTGTTACAACTCGTCGGAGAATACATCGACGTCTTTGCCTGGAGCTATGAAGACATACCGGGGCTAAATCCCAAAATTGTACTTCATAAGCTCAACATTTATGCAGACGCAAAACCAGTCAAGCAACAGCAGCGGTGATTTTGTCCAGACATCATGAATTCCATCGAAGCAGAAGTGAACAAGCTTATAGCTAGCAGTTTCATCCGTGAAGAGCAGCACCCAGACTGGGTAGCCAACGTAGTGCCAATCATCAAGAAGAAAGATACAAATTTGTATCGATTTTTGTAATCTGAATGCAGAATGCCCTAAGGATGAATTCTCTCTTCCGATCACTGACATAATGATCGACAATATGTGTGGCTTCGAGCACATGTCCTTTATGGATGACTTTTCAGGATACAATCAAATCAAGATGTCTCATAATGATGAGAAGCATACATCATTTCGAACGTCGATTGGCGTATATTATTATACGGTCATGCCCTTTGGCCTGAAGAATGTTGGTTCTACATATCAACGGGCTATGAGTGTTATCTTCAGAGATCATCTGCACAAGATGGTAGAGTGTTACGTTGACGACAACGCCGTCAAGAGTCGCTCCAAAAACGATCACTTACATGATTTGAGAATAGTGTTCGACCTCATGCGGGCACACAACCTGAAGATGAATCACACCAAGTCTTTCCTGGCAGTGTCCAGCGGAAAGTTCTTGGGCTTTGTCATTACTTCCTGTAACGCCCCAGTCTCAAAATACGTATAGGACTAGGATACGGTACATGCCAGCAACACTTCACAAATTAGCCAAAGCTCAAAGTAAGCCCATTAGCGAAATGCTTAAGCTGTAGATCATGATAACAACCCAGAATATAGTACAAGCTATAGGTACACAGCTAATCTCATCCACAGAAAATATGACACGATATATCAAGTCCAATAAAATAATACTAATAAGAAATATTTGTCCAACATGAAATAGAAATAAATATTGTACGGGTAAGACATCCCGAAACCATAGTAATAAGGAATAAATAATCTACTACATGCCCACTGAAACGAAAGAAAATGAAATAGCAAGTCTATGAATAAAGAAACATGTCGCAAGAGAAGTCTTCAGCCACTATCTCGTCCTCCTGCGAAGGTGCGTCACCAGTCTCGACTGCAGAATCGTATACCTCCGGCTAGTCCTCGTCTCTAACTAAGCTTGGAGAGATCACCAGGTCCTCAGAGGACTAGCAAGACACATAATATACATGCCTGCTGTACAATAAATCTCATACAAGAAATATAGGAATAACCAATCGAGAAAAGAATAACACGAAAAAGAACTCTACAGATGGTGACATATCATGAGAATATAATATTAATCGTAGCTAAAACCGTAGATCGGGGAGGCACTAACAGTCCTATAATAGGTTCTCTATCGTAGCCCGGGGAGGCACTAACAATAGAGGATAGCCACGGCTAATAAAGCTTTCTTTCCTAAGGTACTAGAAAATCAGTCTATCCAGTCATGTCCAAGACAAGTACAGGTCAAACAGGTCAGGAAAACATGGCACAGGCATAACAGTACTATCACTAGACATGATCAAGATAATAAGGACAGAAAAATAATATAGAAAATGAGCAAAAACTACGTACACGTAAAACTAGAATAACCAAGACAAGGAACATGAGAAATATGGAACTATGTAAGACATGAAAAATAGCAATATGAAAAAGCATGTAAGTACTGTAAAGTTTGGCAAGGTGTACTTGCCTGGTGTAGACTCAACCACGTCTAAATAACCTGTCAGATCAAATGTCCGCGAAAGCTGAACTCCTGCAACTGTCCTCGGATGCTGAAACAGACATTGCTAACATTCTCAAAATAATCAAAATAGATAGGATAGGATACTCATAAGTTCAATTCTGGACACAGGAGCAAAACGGTAATTTCGAGTCAAAACGGTGTCCGCCGTTGGATCCACTTTGTACCGAAAAGCGTACCAAAGTCAACGGTCTCTAAAGTCATAAAACTACATGTCTATAGATTTGTTTTGATGAAACAAACCCAATGGTATATCCAATTTTGGATTTTGATGAGCCGTGCACAAAATTGCCCGTTGAATTGGATCGTGGGGCCCGTAAAACGGCGATCTGATCAACTGTCTCGGAATCAGACCAAAATTGGCATACATGACCAGAAAAATGATACGGTCCTGTTGGCACAAGTTTTGTCTCGATTTGACAAACGTGCACAAAGTAAATGGAAAATTTTGAAAAGGCCGATACGATAAATTTTGACGGATACGCATCAAATTCGTCGCGCACACGCAACCAATTTGAATTTCGTCAAAGCCCACACGTCTATGAAATTGATACGCACCTTTTGATGCTTTCAGTTCGTGACCACGTCACCTGGATTGGTGGGACGCACATTGGTTCGGAAGAATTTTAAAGTTTTCAAAAACAGTTTTAATAAGTTTTTCTTGATTTTGGCAATTCGATTTCTCGACGCACATTCGAAGAAATTCAGATTTACAAAGAGGATTTCGATGCTCTATAGGTTGTCTTCCAGATTGTCTAATAGGATTTTGAAAACTCTCAAAAGTGGACAGTTATAGTCTTTCCAAATTGGTGTTTAACTGTTACTAAAGAACGTGTATTCTGTGATTTTTTGTGAACTTCAAGAGGGATTTCGGGAAAATCTAATGCATTAATATTAAAACCTATGGAAGGATCCCGAAGGTGGTCATCTAGGCTCTATGTAAAAATTTACGGTTCATAAAATGGTCGAGTTTACAAGAAGAATTTTGATCGGGAAGCGCGGTACCTCACGGTCGGCCTGTCGGTTTGCGCAGTCGGCTGTGTCCTGCTTGTTGTCGCGGATGTTGGCGGCGGCTGTGCGGTGGTTTTCCGGCGGTGACGCGGTGGTGCACCGGGGTCGTCCAGAGGCAGGGTTGGAATAGACAGTCGGGTGGATGTCAATAAGTTGGGTTTTTCCGAACTTCGACTTCGAACATGTATATATACACTTCCGATTTTAAAATCCTATTTTAGATTGATTTTAAATCCAAAACCGATTAGGTTTTTGATTGGGTTTGTGGAGAATCTGGTTTAGATTAGGTTAGAAAAGATTTGGATTGATTCGGCCAAGATTTGATCAAGGTTTGATCAAATCAAATAACAAAAAAAATACTTATAACTACTCTCGGGCTGGACTCAAGGTCGGGGAGGAGGAGAGTGAACAGTGCATTACACTGTTCACAATTTCTCTTTTTTTTTCTTTTTCTTATCTCTTTTTCTATATATATATATATATATATATATATATATATATATATTATATATATATATATATATATATATATATATATATATATATATATATTCTCATATATCCTTATTTAATAATACTCCAAAAATCACAAAAAACTTAATAATCTCTATTTCTAGTATAGGGTTTTATTTATAGGAATATGTACACACACAAAATTATATATTTATTTTCCTAGAACAGAAAATAAAAGATATTTTTAATACCAATTATAGAATCAATAATAATAATAATAATAATAATAATAATAATAATAATAATAATAACAATAATAATAATAATAATAATAATAATAAAAATGAATAAACCAATAATGTGTATAGTGTATCATATTACACCATCTTTCTTTGGCCCTAAAAACCTTACAAATATTCAAAAACACCATTAAATACATATAATTTACATCTCACAAATATTTAGAAATTGTTTGTCAATTCCTAAAAATAAATAAGAAATACATAAAATATGTCTACATGGTCGTCTTTGGTCCACTACATGCCTACATGGGCTTGGAATTGGTTTGGGTCCGGTTCGGGCTATTTGGGTACAACCGGGTCATCTAAAAATCAATATATTAAATAATTTAAATGTGTCTTTTCACAACTTGGCCTGGTTTTCCTAGTTCGGGCATCACTATAGCTATAGACCTCCCCTAGCATGGCTAATACACTAGTCAAGGCTCACTGCTACATTTTCTGTGCCACAATTTCTTGACGTCTTGTGCTCCAAAACTCAACAATGACTAAGGTCATATTTAATAATAATTTAATTAAAAATACTCATAAATTTCATAAAATCCTATTTAAATAAAATTAATAATAATAAAAAATTTCAAAAATTTAAGGGTTTTACTCTTTCCAGTGCATTCACATAGATCCCGACAAAACAAAAGCAATTATGGAGATTAATCTACCAAGGAACCTCCGCGAACTCTGCGACTTTCAGGGAAGACTAGCCTATATCAGGAGGTTTATATCTAACCTCTCAGGGCGATGTCAATCCTTCACTCAAGTCATGAAGAAATGTGTCTCTTTTGTAAGTCATGAAGAAATGTGTCTCTTTTGTACGGAACGAGAAATGTCAGCGTGCCTTCGATGATATTAAGGAGTACCTGATGAATCCGCCAGTTCTGGTATCCCCGATCGCCGGAAAGCCCTTTCTGCTCTATGTACGAGCGATAGAACACTCCCTCGGTGCTATGCTAGCACAGAATAATGATGCGGGACATGAACAAGCCATTTACTATCTCAGCCGGATGATGGTAGGACCGGAACATAGGTACACCACTGTGGAGAAGGAGTGCCTTGCCCTAGTGTTCGCCATTCAGAAAATACGACACTACGTGACAGGCCAGACCATCCATGTTGTTTCACGAGTTAATCCTCTCAGGGTTCTCATGACCAAGCCAGGCAAACTCAGTTCTCGTCTGGCCACCTGGGCGAAACTATTATCCCCATACGACATGGTTTTTGTTTTGCAGAAGGCTATCAAAGGTCAAGCCCTGGCTGACCTCTTAGCAGCCCATCCAGGCTCAGAAACAGCTAGAATTTATGAAAAAATTCCCAATAAAGTCGTCGCCTCGAACATGACTTCGCACAACGCTATTTGGCGAATGTTCTTCGACGGTGCTTCAAGAACGGGGCCACAAGGTGATATCGTCGCTGGAGTCAGGGTGGTATTAATTTCTTCCTCGGGACTAGTAGTCAACCGGGCGTATTCTCTTACAGAACCCTGTTCGAACAACGTAGCCGAATGTAACGCTCTAGTCATCGGGGAATAGGTACCTGAAAGCATATGGTGACTCATAGTTGGTTGTTAACCAGATCCGAGGTTCATACGAGGTTCAAAACGAGGACCTGGTTCCCTATTATCAGACAGCAATTGTCATTATTACAACCTTGGAGGGGTTCTTTATAGAGCACGCTCCTAGGCTCCAAAATATCGAAGCCGATGCCCTCGCAGGTCTCGCCGCTTCCTTGACGCTTCCAAATTGAAGAACAGATGGCAACTCTAGAGGGGGGTGAATAGAGTTTATAGCGATAATAGCCAATTAAAAATTAAACTCTTTCATAATCTAAAATTAATCAGAGTAAATACGGAAATAAATAAGGAGCAAGAAAGCATACGCAAACACAGCCGATTTTAAACTGGTTTCCCTCGTGGAGGACTAGTCCATGCCTGAGAACTCTAGCTCAGGATTAAATCCACTATTTGTGAAATAGTAGTTACACCCCATGCATTTTCTTCAGAAGAGCACGTCAACTTCTTACAAAGATCGCAGTGGCGATGCTTGGAATTTTCCAAGCGACTTCTTGAACTCTTGCACAAACTCCTAACTGAGAAATGCTGAACACTTGAGGCTTAGGGAGCTTGTGGCTAGTAGATGAAGAAGGGTATGGCTTGTATTGAGCTTAAGAGAGAAGAGAAGAGAAGATTGGATGATTGAAAATGAGAGATTCATGGCCTATTTATAGGATACTAGTAGGCAGAATTCGGCCATAATTCTGGTAGGAATTTTCAAATATTTGGCCGTTGGACAACTAGCAACCAGCCAACCCTAAAAATTAGGGTACTGATTTTTAGGGGACGGAGTTCGGCCCGAACTCTGTGTGGAGGCAGAGTTCGGCCCGAACTCTGTCTCCAGAGCACAGAATAGGTCTTATGGTCCAATGGGCTTATTTGGAAGTGTAGAGCTTATGGATTTTGGGTAGGTTATAGGTTAAGTCTCAAGAGCTCAGCGCAACTCTATTTACATAAGTCTAGACTCAATAAATATATAAAAATACAGACTCAAAAATGACTTGCATTGTAAAACTGAGCTGTCGTCTGACTTGTGCTGGATGTAGTCGTTGTGTGTCGTATTGAATTATTACAAGTATTATGTAGTCAATGTTATCAATATTTGGTTGACTGTGACTTTGTGTCAACAATCTCCCCCATATTGATAATTGGCAAAATAATAATTGTATATTCAATATTCATACCTGGACACATTTAACGACAAAAAAGTATAGCTCCCCCATAATCAGTGCCGAGCTTAAAAAATAGCTCCCCCATAAACAATGCTTTGAATCTTGTTGGCCTGATAAGAACATTCTTCCAAAAGACACAAAGAATATAGAATATACATATCTCCCCCTTTTGGCATCTAGCAATTTAAGATAAACAAGTAATAACTGGCAAACACACCAAAAGATAAGAGAAGAAACTGCATATAAACTAATATAACGACCAAATGTCTCATGAGTCATAATAGAAGAAATGGCATATAAACTAATAGAACTACAAAAGTCTCAAGAGTCACAACTCATAATAAGTCTAATACAAACCAAGTACATAAAAGCAACTAAAATCAAAAATGCATAAACCATAATCTGTGATCCTCAGTAGCAGCAGCAAGAGCAGTCCATATCCATCATCGAGCTCGTGAAGGCCCAGCGTCGTCTGATGGATTAGTAAAGGAACGACGTGGATCCACGAAGGCCGCATCTGGATCAAAGTAGCGAACGACCCAAGGGTCATCGATACGATAGCCCTCACGACCGGGGTCCCGCTCTATAGGGATAGGCATGGAAGGATGGCGAGACATGGAGTACCGAAGATCGTACAGCGAGTTGCTGAGAGCACTTATCTGCAGGGTAGTCCGGTAATCCAGCTGAGTCCAGCGATCATCCTCCAAGGTGAAACGATCACGGAGCATGGTCTGAAGAGACTCGAGAGTGGCAGGAGGAGGAGGAGGATCCTGTCCCAAGGGAGGGGCATATGGCTCATCATCAGAATGCTCAGACACGACTGGTGAGCCAAAGGCCGCCTGAAGCCTCCTTGCCTTAGAGAGGAAGGCAGGGGCAGGTAAGAATGGACACTCATCAAGGGGTACATGAAACGCACGAAAGATCATAGGAAGGTATAATACATAAACCAAAGATCTTGGTTTCTTCCTACAGTTAATCATCCAGTCCATCACGGTATATGGAAGATTAAAGGGAACATGAAAGTGGAGATGATACAATGCCGAGATTTCAAAATAAGTGACTTCATCGGTGGAACCCGCTTTGGGTAGAATGGTGTTAAAAATGATCCGATGAAGTTCATAGAAATAGGGATTGAGAAATTTAGCCAAAAGCTTACGAGGACGTGTGTTAGGGCTACATAAGTCGTCCTTGAAGCTTTCAAGTGAAATCCCTTCAGGAAATTGAAATGATCGAACTTCAACAAGCTTTTCCCATGAGTTTGGCTCTTGGAGTTCAAGATATTCGGCCAATTCGAAATCGTCAAACGAGATATCAATTCCCGCAACCCGTGAATAAATATGTGTATCATCATGGGTTAGGTTGCAGTAGAATATTTGAATAGTACTACGATAAATGACCGAATTTGTGGTAACAAGTTCATCAAGGCAAAGGTCATGAAAAAGTGCATCATATTGTGAGAATATAGTAAAGTTGATAGGGTGTCCCGCAAACATCGGACGTGTCCGAAAATCACTAAACCAATCATTTGATGCGTCTAGTAATACAAAAATTCGGTCGTCAAAAGTGTTTGGGTCATGTGGACGCGAAGGATTGAACAACGGATGGATAGGTGGTTGTTGTTCAACGACTGGTGCAATGGGTGGTGCAACGGGCGGTTCAACGCGAGGAGGAGCATTCGACGAGGTTTCTCCCTCGGTCCGAAGTCTCTTCCCGCGGTTGAACAAACGTGGAGCCATAACACAATAAAAATGAAAAAAATTGAGATATAGAAAAGTATGAAATTATACCTCAAAACTAGTGATGAACAATGAAGGAGAATTGAAAAAGAAGCCTTCTCCTTGAGTTTGGGGAAGAGATGAGCTCTAGAAGGGAGAAATTAGGGTTAGGTTTTTGAGAAAAAGGTGTTTGAGAAGTGGAAAAGGTGGTAATGGAGAAGAAGAGGGAGAAGAACCCGAAAATATGGGAAGGGTTCCAAATGGTCGGAGCAAATAATGGCCATTGGATCTAAATTTTGATTAACGGCTGAGACTGTTCCCGGTTCTGGAACAGTCAGGCCGAATTCGGCCCGAACTCTGGTAAGGGCAGAGTTCGGCCCGAATTTCGGATTCTGGTCACAGAACAAGAATTAGGCTGATATGAAGAAAAAATGGTTAAGTCAGAAAGACCAAAATAAATGTGAGTATACATACAAGAAAAGATCCAAGTGATAAACAACGAATAACAGATAGTGAACACAAAGCAGCAAGGTGAAGTTGAAAGAATAGTATTTCAGCATGTGATAAATAAAAATGAACCGTATAATAAACAAGGAATTATATCATAATTCAATATTTTGAAGCTGCCATGGGTTAGCTGCAGGGGCCGGATCCCAGCTAGCGGTAGTCCTGAGGACTAGTGCACCGTGTCGCTTAGGCTTTTACGCCTTATTGTAAGAAGGGCCCTTTTGGCTTGTACTCATAGAAAGTTCATCATAAGAGAATCATGACATACTCGATATTTACGCAGGTTTATTTTAATTTATAACAGCTTCATCCAAAATTCCAAGTTCACGACAAAGAAAATTGAAGCGCTCTTCGGATAATGGTTTTGTAAAGAAATCTGCTAACTGATGATCAGTGTCAATAAATTCTAAGTTAATCGTGCCATTTTGCTGATGATCACACAAAAATGTGATGACGTATTTCAATGTGCTTCATACGTGAGTGACAAATGGAGTTCTTAGTGAGATTTATAGCACTAGTGTTGTCACAAAAGATTGGAATGTACATGAAAGATAAGTTGTAGTCTTCAAGGGTTTGCTTCATCCATAGAATTTGTGCACAACAACGCCCAGCTACGATGTATTCAGCTTCTGTTGCGGATAGTACGACAGAATTCTGCTTCTTGCTAAACCAAGAGACTAAAGCCTTTCCTAATAAATGACACGTACCGCTCGTACTTTTACGGTCGACCTTGCATCCAGCAAAATCAGCATCAGAGTAACCAATGAGATCAAATGATGTTGACTTGGGATACCATAGGCCCACTGTAACCGTACCCTTAAGGTATCGAAAGATACGCTTAACAGCGGTCATGTGTGATTCCTTAGGATTTGCTTGATATCTAGCACACAGGCAAACGCTAAACATAATATCAGGACGACTAGCAGTAAGATAGAGTAGACTGCCTATCATACCTCGATACTTACGTTGATCTACGGGTTTGCCGCTATCATCTGGTTCAAGTTTGGTTGAAGTAGCCATTGGAGTGCTGATTGGTTTGACGTTGTCAAGGTCGAATTTCTTTAGCATGTCCTTTGTATACTTCGATTGACAGATGAAGGTTCCATTTGACATTTGTTTGACTTGCAGTCCAAGAAAGTAGTTGAGCTCTTCCATCATGCTCATCTCAAACTCGGTCTGCATACACTTGGCAAAATCTTGACAAAGGGTTCCATCAGTAGAACCAAATATAATATCATATACGTATATTTGTACTAAAAGAATAGTGACTTTGAAATATTTTATGAAGAGTGTGGTGTCAATTTTCCCTTTTGAAAAACCTTTTTCAAGCAAGAAATTGCTTAGCCGTTCATACCAAGCTCTAGGGGCTTGTTTGAGGCCATACAACGCTTTCTTTAGCTTGAACACGTGGTCGAGAAATTTGTGATTTTCAAACTAGGGGGTTGTTTTACATAAACTTTCTTCTTAATAAATCCATTCAAGAAAGCACTTTTAACATCCATTTGAAATAATTTGAAATTTTAAAAATTTGTAAATGCACAAAGCATTCGAATGGATTCCAATCTAGCAACAGGAGCATACGTCTCATCGTAGTCGATACCTTCCTCTTGGTTGTATCCTTGGGCTACTAGACGAGCTTTGTTGCGTGTGACTGCACCATCTTCATTCACTTTGTTTCTAAAAACCCATTTAGTACCAATGATCGAGTGATTAGCCGGTCTAGGAACGAGTTTCCATACTTGGCTCCTCTCGAATTGGTTGAGTTCTTCTTGCATAGCAGAAATCAAAAATTCATCTTTAAAAGCTTCTAAAATATTTTTTGGCTCAATTTATGAAATAAAGGCAGTGCTAGCAATAGAGTCTCTTAATGATGATCTAGTAGTTACTCCACGTGAAACCTCATCGATTACCAAATTTTCTGGATGTGACGGCTTGAAAGAGAATTTCTTTGGCAAGCCCTCCAGAGAATTTGTTTCGGTTGTGGTATTCATTGGAGTAGAAGTTGATGGCTCAACATCATCATCAAGAGTAGCTGTTGCACTGTTATCTTCATCAAAAGTCACATTTGTAGACTCTTCCACAATTAATGAGCGTTTGTTAAAAACTCTATATCCATTGCTCTTGGCAGCATAGCCAAGAAAAATACCATCGTCAGCTTTGGCATCAAATTTGCCTAAGTTGTCTTTGGTGTTAAGGATAAAACATCTACAACCAAAAACTCTAAAATAAGAAATATTTGGGGTTCTCCCAAACCAAAGCTCATAGGGTGTTTTCTTCGTAATAGGACGAATAAGCACCCTATTTAAAATGTGGCATGCTGTACTGACAGCTTCAGCCCAAAAGTATTTCGAAAGTGAAAACTTGTTCAACATGACTCTAGCCATATCGCCAAGAGTCCTATTCTTCCGCTCCACAACACTATTTTGTTGAGGAGTTCTTGGACAAGAAAACTCATGATCAAAACCATTAGAATCACAAAACTTTTCAAAATCAGAATTTTTGAATTCGCCTCCATGCTCACTTCGGATTCGAGTAATCATGTAGCCTTTTTTGTTTTGAACTTTCTTAACAAAAATCTTGAAAATTGAAATAGCATCACTTTTATTTGTAAGAAAGAAAACCCAAGTAAATCTAGAAAAGTCATCAACAATAACAAAGGCATAGAGTTTTTCACCAAGATTGGCTACTCTACTAGGGCCAAATAAATCCATATGGAGTAGTTGCAAGGGTCTAGTAGTGCTTACAGAGTTAATGGAATGAAATGTGGACTTGGTTGCCTTATTCAATTTACATTCGGCACATACCGTGTCCTTTTTGAATGTGATATCGGGCAAGCCTCTGACTAGCTTCTTAGTCGATAGCCTGGATATAGTATCCATGTTGGCATGACCAAGACGCTGGTGCCATAGTAATCTTTCATCCTTATGAGCATATAGGCATCTACCTGCATTATTAGTATTTCTAGACAAATAAAAAATATAAATATTATCCTCTCTTACCCTTTCAAAAGTAATATCTCCCGTTGACCTGTCATAAATAAGGCATTTGTTTTGTCCAAAGTTAATATCATATCCATGGTCAGCAAGATGACTGATGCTGAGTAGGTTATGCTTTAACTCGGTCACTAGGCAGACATCCTTTATTACGGGAGAGGAAGGATAACCAATAATACCATTACCTATAATATACCCTTTTAGGTTGTTGCCGAAGGATACATATCCTTCTCTCTTCATCGATAGTGATGCGAAAAGATTTGCGTCTCCCGTCATATGCCGCGAGCATCCACTATCGAGAATCCACCTACTCTTAGTTGAGGAGGGAAGGTCCACCTACATCAAGAGTAGATGTGACCTTTGGTACCCAAGTTCTTGAGGGTCCTGAAAAGTTAGTTTTTGGAAACCATGCATATATCTTTCTATCTACTAATCTTCTAATTCTACATTGTGGTAAAATGTGTCCGTGTTGTCACGTCCCGCTCCCGTAGGAGCGATCGTCCTCGCTAAGGCGTAATGCCGCACGAGCCTAGATTGTGCTCGTACAAGGCAGGTTCCATAACGGCCGATTTTAGCGGCTGCGATGGGGTCGTCGCACAGAAGTCCCAAGCAGAGACATTGAATAACAGCAGCGGAATTTAGAACAAAATACAAGTCATTCAAAGAAGCTCTTTATTGATATTGAAACAACGGTTACATTGGGGGTGCAAGGCCAATATTACAATCACTCAAGCTCACTCTTCTCACATTTTACAAGTTCACTCAGCTCTCACTCATCTCTCAATTACAAGTCTTGATCCAGCGGAAGCTTCGGAAGGCGACGTCCATACATTATGTCCCGTATAAGTCTTTAATCTATGCGGCCGCATGCTTCGAATCGCCAAGAAACTCCATGCCTCGACGCATCCAAGCGAGCCCCGCGCCACGAGCTTCTACCTGTACCTGCACATGTAAACTATGTGGGTGTCAGTACTCAACTGTACTGGTGGAATGAGCTCCTCGCCCACCCATACAAAACCAACATGTTTACTTTAGTTTGTGCAACATAGTCCCCTTTTGTATTGTCTTTCTACGCTTGCCTTAGGATCAGTTTTATGACCGACGCCTTGCCTATTTGCGTCTTTAGACCATCCCGTGCTTGCAACAACAATGTCGACTCAAACAACGTTAACCTATCAAGTCGTGCTTGCCTTTCGGCCAAAATCAGAGACGTAACTACGCGATGAGGCTCTATTCCCGTATGACCGTGCTATAAGTCCTTTGTGCCGTGCCTCGTAACTATGTTCGACTCAACCATATCGCCGTCTTGCGGCCCTTGCTACTTTGATTACCAACTGACCCAATCAAGACTTGTGATTGTTAGTGTCACTCGACCAACTTTGCCTTGCGGCCTTTCCTGACTTAGACTCAGGACAACTCACATCCCAACTATACAACTTATATGCTGACAACATTAGACTCGATGCCACATCTCGTGCCGCAGCACGTCGCCTATGTTGATGCCACATCTTAGGACCAAACATTGTATTCCAACTATACACACATTCAACGACTCAACTTAATCCAAAGACACACACGCGAATTACCGCCATGCCGACTCATCTATATGATTTGGTCACTGACTCCCAGAGCCATCCTGGACTCCTTTAGCTTGTTAGGCGGCCGCCCTTGCCAGGTGGGTAGCTAGCCCCGCTGACAAGCCTCTGCGCTAACTTGTGCGGTCATCCAGCACGTGCTAATGCTGCTTCTCAAGAATCGGTCCCTTTCCGTCGGGCTACCGTTCGAGGAAACTCTACCTTGTCGACAAGTTGTCCATGACCATGCAAGACTCGACTCAACTGACGTCTCACACAATCATTCCACCTCTTGTGTTATCATCTCTTTCAGGGCCAAGTTCAATACTTCTCACATCTGAGATCTTGCCTCGATGACCCGTAGTCGCGAGCATTTTTCTTTCTTGTCCTATCATTTTACTCAACTCAAGAACAACTATTCACAACACTTTCTAAACTCAATGAATCAACCGTGGCGCGTGCATGAAAACACTAAGTCCGTGACATCGTGCCTTAAACCAAGTTGAACTCTACGTGACGCCACCGTCCAAGACATACTCTATATGATGAGCTTGAAACCGTAAGACTAAGTTGTCATACCCAGCCGTAGAACTCGTAGGACCGTGCTTGGAATGACTTAGGTCGACTACCATCACTTTGCCTAACTTCACCAAGCCTATAACTTAACTCAAGGGATGAGCAAAGGCTATGCCAAGCCTTGCATCATGGAAGCGTGTATGCTTTATCGAGCATTTACGCGGGCGACGCATATGACTTAGGCTACGTTCATAACTTTGCCTACTCAACCAACTTTCCTTCTTCCAAGCCACGGGACGAAGGATCAAGTGTCATTTTCAAAGCACGCCGTGCACCAACTCTAAGCCGACCGTGGGACGTTTTTTCATGTTCTAACTCATTTTGACCCGTCAGGATTATTCCCTTAGCTATGTGGATTCATCTCTTTTATTATTAAGCCTACTTGTGCAAGTTAAAAACACGATTTATTATGTGATGGCAAAGATGAGGCAAGTTCACCGAAACTACCCCAACTGAGCGAGCGGTCGCCTCGACCGAGCAATGTCTTCGAGTAGCCTTTGCAAGGCTAAGTCCGAATGCCGTCGGCGTTCCGATTCCTCCGATTGACTGAGCGGGATGGGACACTACATCATACACCGCTCAGAAAAAGTTTCGTCCTCGAAACTAAGTGAGTACTTACTTATTGACCTATCATTTTACTCAACATTTACGAACTCTCGCACACACTACGCCTATGCATTTCTCAAATTCGAGCCACGCTCGTGCTACCCTCAATCCTTTCTTCAAAACTTACGATCTCAAAATCCTCGACACTTTACTGTTCCTCAAGCTTCACTTGAATTCAACGTATCACTTAGCATGGATCGTGCACATATCTTAGGCGTCCCCAAAATACGTGAATTTCAACCAAGCCTCGTGATAGCGAATCCAGCTATCACCACTCGAGTCGGATCGTGCACGCATTCAAGCGTCCCTGATATACATGCATGTCAACCGATACTCGTGAGTGGTGCCTCCACAAATCCTACCACTTCACACTCGAACGTCTGTCTAACCGCTAGGCTATGTCTTTCCGTCAGTATTGGAATCATAGTTCCCAAACAACAATATCAACACTGACCCCATCCCAAGGTCAAACCAAATCGATCGTACGAGTTTTCTACCCAAGCTCGCATCACTCCGATTTCTAAACATCGAGCATCGATTCCCTATGCACATGCCAACATTCGTCGTACGGGGTCTGAGTCATTCTGCAAAGCCATTTTTGTATAGTCAATATCTTCGAACACGTTCGACGTAATCTTCCTATCATCCCTTCCAAGTCAAGCACGCTACGACACAATCCATCGCTAAACCATAATTCACATTTCATACTTCCGAAGTCATCTATTCCAATTCACGTAATCGATCACAAGGTCGTCCGACTTAACAATGCGTTGCGTCCCGATCTCACGCGAGTCAGATTATCCACGGTGGGCATGAATCACCATGCACGCCCCCGCGAGATAATCATTCTCATCGGGACGTAACTCTTGTTTTGTGTCCAGACTAATTCATTCTCGATGCACGGATTGGACCTACTCAATCCTCAAGTTTCACTCATTGGTTAAACGTAAGTCCTACAATCCTCAAGTCCACCTTTGCATCAAGCCAACAAGTCGAGACAATCAACGTTGCTGCGTCCTGATTTTTTGAGTTCGATCATTCCTGCGACATGAATCACCATGTCAGCGCTCACGCGGAACGATCGCCCCAAACCCAACGCAACGCATGGGCGAGGCTAGAGTTGCGCTCGCGCAAGACAAGATCGTCGACGTTGTAATTTTCTGCGTAGCCATCAAGACACAACCATTTTCATCCAACATTCATCTCGATCAAAATCCTAAGTATTGTATCCAACCGAACAATAACACTTGTACGATCGTCATTTGCCGAGTCAGAGTACCCCCGAGTTATCGCATATCATCTTTGATACGCCTCAATACCATCGACGATATACGTAACTTGACGATCTTCGTTTGCAACGAATTCTGAGTCGTACGAATGATGCTATCGTTCGACTGGATAATCTCCTCGACATTCAATTCAAGTTCGATCATTATCCCTCGAATCATTCACAACATTAATTTCCTTAATCAATCGATCGACATCCCTGAGGCTATCGCATACACAACTCAGGGATGAAGTCATTCAACAAATCCTCAACTTATCATTCGAATCAAAATCCACTTCTTCAAATTCCGTTCGAACCATTGCTCGAATTCCAAGCATGCTCATCTATATCGCATCGACGTTATCGTCGCTCGATAGTACCCCTATCGATAGTCATCTGACTTTACTCAATCGAGTTCAACTCATTCTTGCTCAATAATATTCAATTCCCGTACTCGACTCTTCTAAGATTGACACAACTTTGGTGTATATGCCCAGCCCGACTTAGCCAAACGTGCTTACGCGAACCAGCTTTTTGTTTTGTTATCAAAAAAAATTGTTCTCCTACATTTTGCAAAATAGTTAGACTTATTGTAAGGACATCCCGTGGGACAATTAAGGGAGAGCGCACCAACGATATCAACTTGCAGAAGCAATTTCAGAGTTTGCAGAAACAACGAGTTAAAGAATTCAATCGATAGTCCAAGGACGTAAAGCCGTGCTTTGATACCATTATGTCACGTCCCGCTCCCGTAGGAGCAATCGTCCTCGCTAAGGCGTGATGCCGTACGAGCCTAGATTGCGCTCGTGCAAGGCGGGTTCCATAATGGCCGATTTCAACGGCTGCGACGGGGTCGTCGCACAGAAGTCCCAAGCAGAGACATTGAATAACAGCAGCGGAATTTAGAACAAAACACAAGTCATTCAAAGAAGCTCTTTATTGATATTGAAACAACGGTTACATTGGGGGCGCAAGGCCAATATTACAATCACTCAAGCTCACTCTTCTCACATTTTATAAGTTCACTCAGCTCTCTCTTATCTCTCAATTACAAGTCTTGATCCAGCGGAAGCTTCGGAAGGCGACGTCCATACATTATGTCCCGTATAATTCTTTAATCCATGCGGCCGCACACTTCGAATCGCCAAGGAACTCTATGCCTCGACGCATCCAAGCGAGCCCCGCGCCACGAGCTTCTACCTGTGCCTGCACATGTAAACTATGTGGGTGTCAATACTCAACTGTACTGGTGGAATGAGCTCCTCGCCCACCCATACAAAACTAATACGTTTACTTTAGTTTGTACAACATAGTCCTCTTTTGTATTGTCTTTCTACTCTTGCCTTAGGATCAGTTTTATGACCGACGCCTTGCCTATTTGTGTCTTTAGACCATCCCGTGCTTGCAACAACAATGTTGACTCAAACAACATTAACCTATCAAGTCGTGCTTGCCTTTCGGCCAAAATTAGAGACGCAACTACGCGATGAGGCTTCATTTCCGTGTGACCGGGCTATAAGTCCTTTGTGTCGTGCCTCGCAACTATGTACGACTCAACCATATCGCCGCCTCGCGGCCCTTGCTACTTTGATTACCAACTGACCCAATCAAGACTTGTGAATGTTAGTGTCACTCGACCAACTTTGCCTTGCGGCCTTTCCTGACTTAGACTCAGGACAACTCACATCCCAACTATACAACTTATATGCTGACAACATTAGACTCGACGCCATATCTCGTGTCGAAGCACGTTGCCTATTTTGATGCCACATCTTAGGACCAAACATTGTATTCCAACTATACACACATTCAACAACTCAACTCAATCCAAAGGCACACACGCGGATTGCTGCCATACCGACTCATCTATATGATTTGGTCACTGACTCCCAGAGCCATCCTGGACTCCTTTAGCTTGTTAGGCGGCCGCCCTTGCCAGGTGGATAGCTAGCCCCGCTGGCAAGCCTCTGTGCTAACTTGTGCGGTCATCCAGCACGTGCTAATGCTGCTTCTCAAGAAGGGCTACCGTTCGAGAAAACTCTACCTTGTCGACAAGTTATCCATGACCATGCAAGACTCGACTCAACTGACGTCTCACACAGTCATTCCATCTCTTGTGTTATTATCTCTTTTAGGGCCAAGTTCAATACTTCTTACATCTGAGATCGTGCCTCGACGATACGTAGTCACGAGCATTCTTCTTTCTTGCCCTATTATTTTACTCAACTCAAGAACAACTATTCACAACACTTTCCAAACTCAATGAATCAACCGTGGCCCGTGCCTGAAAACACTAAGTCCGTGACATCGTGCCTTAAACCAACTTGAACTCTACGCGATGCCACCGCCCAAGACATACTCTATATGACGAGCTTGAAACCGTAAGACTAAGTTGTCATACCCAGCCGTAGAACTCGTAGGACCGTGCTTGGAATAACTTAGGTCGACCACCATCACTTTGCCTAACTTCACCAAGCCTACAACTTAACTCAAGGGACGAGCAAAGGCTATGCCAAGCCTTGCATCATGGAAGCGTGCATGCTTTATCGAGCATTTACGCGGGCGACGCCTATGACTTAGGCTACGTTCATAACTTTGCCTACTCAACCAACTTTCCTTCTCCCAAGCCACGGGACGAAGGATCGAGTGTCATTTTCAAAGCACGCCGTGCACCAACTCTAAGCCGACCGTGGGATATTTTTCCATGTTCTAACTCATTTTGACCCGTCGGGATTATTCCCTTAGCTATGTGGATTCATCTCTTTTATTATTAAGCCTGCTTGTGCAAGTTGAAAACACGATTTATTATGTGATGGCAAAGATGAGGCAAGTTCACCGAAACTACCCCACCTGAGCTAGCGGTCGCCTCGACCGAGCAATGTCTTCGAGTAGCCGTTGCAAGGCTAAGTCCGAACGCCGTCGGCGTTCCGATTCCTCCGATTGACTGAGCGGGACGGGACACTACACGTGTAAACCACAATAAGTACATGTAGTATTCATATTTATATTAGGAGCATGCTGATGATGTCTATAAGTAGAGTGATGAGGAGAAGTATGATGATATGTAGAATTAGCATGGTGATGATGACTATGTGTAGAGTGATGTGGAGTGGCATGATGATATTGTCTATATGGAGTAGCATGGTGATGATGTTGTTTTTGTGTAACATGGTGATGATTGTATCTATGTGTAGCATAATGATTTTGTGACATATGATAGTTATTTCTACGTGCATGTGGTTTGTGTGCTTTATGAAAGTGTGTGTATATGTAAGCATGATTACGTGCTGCAGATGGATGACGTGGTTGACTAGAATGAGTAGTGTCATGCTTTATGTGTGTCTCATGAGATTGGGTTTGAGGTTGAGCAACCTGTTTTCCCAATTTAGTCTCTAGTTTCTTAGAGACAGCCTGCAGTTCAGTAACCTTAGCATTCAAACCATGTATCTTAGTAACAGAAATCTTGTGTCTACTCCTTTCTTCTGCAAGCTCCGTGTTGAGAGCTGTGATTTCTTTTGTTTGTTGTTCAATGCGTGCTTCGGCATCATGTAAGCTTATTTTAAGCTTAGATACCTCATCTGTGACATCCGTGGGTGAAGTGTCTCTAATATTATCAAGAAGTAAAGAAAGTCTTTGAATTTCGACTTCATGACTTTTGATCTTTTCCTTGGCATGTTTGTATTTACCAATGACCTTTTTATGATCATCAAGTAAATAGGTAAAAGCATCGCCAAGTTCATCAAAAGTGAAGTCATAAAGAGTTTTGTTTGATACCTTGTCGGACGTTGCCATTAGGCACACATTTGCCGTGTCTTGAGGAGAGTCATTTTCTTTCTCGGAGTCACTAGCTTCGCTTTCATGCCAAATGCTTGTGTTGGCATATTTCTTTGAGGAAGTCTTCTTGTATGGTTTTTTATAACGGCTGCTCTTTTAAGTATGGACAATCTTTCCGGACATGTCTCGTCTTCTTACAACCGTAGCAGGTTGGCTCTTCTTCGTCGTCTTCTTGTGGTTCCTTCTTTCTTCGGTTGAAGCGAAAGAATTTCTTGAAGTTGCGGACAAGGAGAGCTTGATCATCACCTTCCGAGTTGTCGTCATCCGTCTCATCGGGGTCAGCCCTTCGTCGGTGAGGTTTGAGTGCGATCTTCTTAGCCTTAGGAGCAGGCTCTTCGAAGTCCTTGAGGTCAAGCTCATGAGTCATCAGCTTTCCTATCAAGGTCTCCATGGACATGGTTGTGAGATTATTTCCTTCTATGATGGCTGTCACCTTAGGGTTCCAAATCTTTGGTAGCTCCCTAAGTAGCTTGCGAATCTTCTCGTGATTTGAATATTGTTTACCGAGCAAAGATAGGGGATTGATGATGTCAAAGAATCTTATGAACATTTGCGTGATCGTCTCATTTGGCTTCATCTTGAAGGCCTCATATTCTTGGGTGAGACGGCTTATCTTTGATTCCTTGACTTGGGTGGTTCCTTCATGCGTCACTTATAGAAGTCTCCATACTTCGTGAGAGGTGGAGCATGTTGATACCATGTTGAACTCATTCCTGTCTATAGCATAGAATAAAGCATTAATAGCTCTCGCGTCTAGACTTGCCTGTTTCTTCTCCTCGTCAGAATATTTGTCATGTGATTTCTCAACGAGATCACCATTGACAACTATTCTGGAGGACTTTTTGTAACCGTCAGTGACGATAGTCCACAGGTCAAAGTCTAACGACTTGAGATAAAAGCTCATCCTTGTTTTCCAATATGTGTAGTTAGTTCCATCAAATAGGGGAGGCCTATGAGTGAACTGCCCTTTACCGTGATTGGAAATCAAGGATTGTGTGGTTGCCATAGATCAGCTCTAGGATGTTAGTCCTTGTTGAGAGAACAAAGCTCTGATACCAATTGAAGAACAGATGGCAACTCTAGAGGGGAGGGGGTGAATAGAGTTTATAGCGATAATAGCCAATTAAAAATTAAACTCTTTCACAATCTAAAATTAATCAGAGTAAATGTGAAAATAAATAAGGAGCAAGAAAGCATACGCAAACACAGCCGATTTTAACCTGGTTTCCCTCGTGGAGGACTAGTCCAGGCCCGAGAACTCTAGCTCATTAAATCCACTATTTGTGAAATAGTAGTTACACCCCGTGCCTTTTCTTCAGAAGAGCACGTCAACTTCTTACAAAGATCGCAGTGGCGATGCTTGGAATTTTTTAAGCGACTTCTTGAACTCTTGCACAAACTCTTAACTGAGAAATGCTGAATACTTGAGGCTTAGGGAGCTTGTGGCTAGTTGATGAAGAAGGGTATGGCTTGTATTGAGCTTAAGAGAGAAGAGAAGAGAAGATTGGATGATTGAAAATGAGAGAATTTATGGCCTATTTATAGGATACTAGTAGGCAAAATTCGGCCATATTTCTGGTAGGAATTTTCAAATATTTGGCCGTTGGACAACTAGCAACCAGCCAACCCTAAAAATTAGGGTGCTGATTTTTAGGGGACGGAGTTCGGCCCGAACTCTGTGTGGAGGCAGAGTTCGGCCCGAACTCTGTCTCCAGAGCACAGAATAGGTCTTATGGTCTAATGGGCTTATTTGGAAGTGTAGAGCTTATGGATTTTGGGTAGGTTATAGGTTAAGTCTCAAGAGCTCAGCGCAACTCTGTTTACATAAGTCTAGACTCAATAAATATATAAAAATACAGACTCAAAAATGACTTGCATTGTAAAACTGAGCTGTCGTCTGACTTGTGCTGGATGTAGTCGTTGTGTGTCATATTGAATTATTACAAGTATTATTTAGTCAATGTTATCAATATTTGGTTGACTGTGACTTTGTGTCAACACAAATGACACTCATCATCTAGTCGACATAATAGGCCATGAACTGGTGAGTTACTCCACCCAGATAACCAACGACATACAAGATTGGTGACGCCCACTCATCGACTTTGTAGTCTATAGAATTCTGTCAGAGAATATGAAGGAAACAACTTTAATCAGAAGACGCTCTCTCAGATTCTTTTACGATACGGAGAGAAAAATATTATATCGACGATCCTACGATGGACTACTACTAAGATGCCTATCAAATGCAGAAGCCATGGAAGCCCTACGTGAAGCTAATGACGGTACTTGTGGGTTATTACTGGCCCACAATGGTTGTAGATGCAGTTGATTATACAAAGAAGTGCAAGGCTTGCCAGATCCATACAGATTTTATACATCTGCCATCTGAATTCTTGCATCCGACAGTGGCCACTTGTCCATTCGAAGCACGGGGAATGGACATCATTGGACCAATCACCCTGCCGTCGTCTAGAGGGCATCGGTTTTGTAGCTCCCCTTTCCAAAATTTTTAAAATATTTTTTTTTATTTATTTTAATTAAAATGGAGATTTTTAGATTTTTATGAATAATTATTTTAATTAATTATTACGGTAGATGCCTTTAGCCATGGTAGAGTTTTAGAGTACAAGACGACTAGGAATCGTGGCACGGATAGTGTAATGGCGTGCTTTGAATAGTATATTAGTCCTGGTAGGGAAGACCTAGTCATAGTGACGTCCTAACTAGAAAAAACAGGCCAAGTTGCGACGTAACCCTTACCGAAGGTTTTATTTATTATTTAATTATATTATTGAGTTTGAGGAGACCCGGTTGTACCAAACCAGCCCGAACTGGACCCGAACTGAGCTCAAGCCCATGTAGTCAGGCGAGACGTCCAATGACATATGTGTTGACATATTTTGTAAGATGGTGTTGTGTTCCATTTTAATAACTGAGGAATATTTCTAAGTATTCGTATTTAAATATTATAAATAATATTATTAGCAATATTCAATAATAATTGTATATAAATAGGTCTTTGTACATTTTGGAATAATTAGACTGTGTATGATGGTATATACACCAATATTAGTTTATTGAATTTTGTTGCTTTTACTATTATTATTATTATTTTATTGAAGTTATATAATATTAATATTATTATGGTGGTTATTAAATATAAATTATTTATTATTATTAGTTACCATCATTTTATTCTTTCTCATGATAATATATATGTATATGCCAATGTATTTATAAATATTATATAAGTGAATATATATATAGAGATATATAAATATATACGTATAATTGTGTATATATATATATATATATATATATATATATATATATATATATATATATATATATATATATATATATATATTGTGTGTATATATATATATATATAGGTATACATATAAACGTGTGAAGGTGTACGTATATATATATATAGGTATACATATAAACGTGTGAAGGTGTACGTATATATATGTGTATATATATATAAATATATTATACATATGTATATGTGGGTATGTATATATGTATATATATAACTACAAAGGATTTATGCGTATTCATGTATTCATATATAAATATATTATATATTTATGTATATGTGTGTATATATATATATATATATATATATATATATATATATATATATATATATATATATATATATATTGTACATATAGGAAATAGAATAAAAAATCAATCAGCCCAATAGGCCACAGGCCTGGCCATGTGTGTTTGCTTAGCAAACACCCTTGCTAAATTTCCTAACCCGAGCACATGGCCATAACCCCTCGGCCTTTGCCCAATGGCCCGACCCCCTGTTCTCAAGCAACCGCGCGCATTATATAGAGTCGAGAGAGAGGGAGAACCATCAGAACCCTAACTCCTTGCCACAAACGCACGTGCACCACCTTCCCCAGCGCCGAACCAGCCGGCGCAACCGCGCGCCGCCCTGGAAACACCATCGGCCGGCCGACAGAGCCGCGCGCCCTGGAAAAACAGAGAGCAGCAGCAAATCCGACTCCATGAGGCCAACTTCGAGCCGATGTATCTCCCACCTCGATCGTTCATTTCACGAACGAATTTTCAGGTAAATACCCAACCAACCCTCTCGGATATCCGTCAATGTTTGGGTAGAAGTGAAATAGATTCGACAAGAAATCGAGTTGAAATCGACGAAAAACCTGTTTCGAAAATAGGACGACACCCAGTCCCGACCCTAACTTGGAAGGCAGATTTCTGCAAATCCGTGGAGAAACTTGGAAATCAATTTGAATAGGCTTTTAGACTATATAACCAGGATTCCAACCCTTCATTTAGTTTTAATTTTCGATGAAAGGACAGTAAGATAAATAGGGTTGAAAATCGGGAAAAACCCGATAAAACTGCTTTCAAAAATATAGAAATCGCTCCACACGACGTGCGTCCCGCCAATCCGGACGACGTGGTCACGAACCGAAAGCATCGAAAGCTGCGTAACGGCTTCTTGGTCGTGTGGGCTTTGACGAAATTCAAATTGGTCGCGTGTGCGCGACGAATTTGATGCATATCCGTCGAAATTCACCGTATCGTGCACTTTGCAAATTTCTCAATTACTTTGTGCACGCTCGTCAGATCAAGACAAAACTTGTGCTAACAGAACCGTATCATTTTTCTGGTCCTGTATGCCAAGTTTGGTCCGATTCTGAGACCGTTGATAAAATCACCGTTTTGCGGGCCCCACGGTCCCACTCAACGGGCGATTTTGTGCACGGCCCGCCGGAATCCAACTTTGGACATACGGTTGGGTTCGTATCGAAAAACTGGATCCGTAAACATGTAGTTTGACGACTTTAGAGACCATTGACTCTGGCACGCTTTTCGGTGCAAAATGGGTCCAACGACGAACATCATTTTTGCCCGAAAATTACCGTTTTGCCCCTGTGTCCAGAATTGGACTTAAGGACAGGCAATTCTAGCTAATTTGACTATTCTGAGAACGTTGGTACTGTTTATTTCAGTATCCGGAGACTTCTACATGTGTTGACTGATTGTGGCTCATTGAGTGGTATGGTATTATTAGTTTCTCCAGCTAAGGACCTCAGGCAAGTGCACTTTCTTATTGCTTTTCGATTCATAGTAGTTGATACATTTCATGTTCATACATATATCTTGCTTATTGTCTACACGTTCGTCACACGGAGTAGTCGGGAGGGAAAATATCTTAGTAGACATGTGGACTACCCAGAACTATCCCCCGTGTCTTTCGTGAATGCTAGCCGCTGCACACGACACGTACAGTAAGCCTGATTTACCCCTAGTCGTTCACATGTCGAAACAGATATTTCACACACCAAGATAGATATCTTTTATTAGTTTTCCTTATTTTCATTCTCTATCTTGCTATGTCATCAGTTATCTTCCAGTTTTTATATCTCATATGTTATTTCATGTCTTGTCGATTCTATTGTGTTTTTGCATTGCCGTCGGTTTGTGTACTTGTTTCATTTCTGACTGGAAACCAACATTTTTCAGGTTTAGCTGCGATCACTCTTAGCACTGGGGAAGACTTGGGTATGCTGAAGACAACCTAGAAATAGATAGCAGATGTATCAATTTTATTAGTTGTAAAATCTTGTACTTTCTCTAATTGTAAATGTTGTAATAAATTTAGAAATGTGAATGAGCAGCAATTGTGATTTTTGAGCATTTATTTTGCAGGCTTGACAGCGTTCTACCGTCGACTTGCGGCGTAGGCTAGCTTGGACACGTCTCGTATCAAAAAGGGTGTGCGGGTCGTGACAAGTTTTTGTGGTGGCCCATGCAGGTCAGTTTTTGCAAAATATTGCGAACTCGTGATCGTACTTAAGTTAGTCGTACCATTGCGAGCCTGCGCAGGAAATACTCATTCACAATTAGGATTAAAATGATTTAGGAGAATAACTAGGATAAGGGTCCCTCATTATTTGACTAATCGGGTAGTTAAGATTTTCTGATAGGCCATGCAATTTAGATATAGAATGGTTAAATTTAGATAGCTTGCTAGATCCCCATAGATACACTCTACCTTTGATATGACGACATGATCCGATGTGGATATACCAATCACATAGGCTTACCTATAATTAAGGCTTTGATCTTGATGAACTGTTTAATTTTCTTTGCTGTATTAGAGATAAAATAAGTTAGAATTGTCTGTTTTAAATTCTATTTTGCTGTAAGGAATGGGTTTATAATTTCTAATTCTGCTTTTATATACGAATCTCGGTGTAGACTGATTCAAAATTTCCCTCAACCATTGAAATACATATGAACTAGATATTATAATGTTTATATTGTTTTGAGTTACTTCCTCCATGTTAAATCTTTTAATTTAAGTATTGTGACTGATAGGACAAACACCTACGCTTTAGTTTTAGTCAACTTGTTTGGATCTCTAGAAGCCCATAATTTTTACGGATATAGTTAAAGGAGTATTAGTTAACTAATATAGTTAGACAGCAGCACACTGTCATCAATTAGCTGAGAGGAGATGTGGGTTCACTGCAGCCAGCAGCGCACTGGCGAAGCACAACCCATAGAAATAAAATCATTTTTAAATATCATAGGTTATAGAACATTGC
>JANAVB010002339.1:0-172500 GCA_029216955.1 Iris pallida
AATTCTGAGACAGTAGAATCGGAAGCCGTTTTGCGGGCCCGACGGTCCAATTCAAAGGGCGATTTTGTGCACGGTCCGCCGGAATCCAACTCTGGACATACGATTGGGTTCGTATCGGAAAATCGGATCCGTAGACATGTTAGTTTGACGACTTTAGAGATCATTGACTCCGACACGCTTTTTGGTACAAAGCGAGTCCAACGTGGACATCGTTTTTGCCCGAAATTACCGTTTTGCTCCTGTACCCGAATTGGACTTAAGGACAGGCAATAGCTAATTTGACTATTCTGAGAACGTTGGTACTATTTATTTCACATCCGGAGACTTCTGCATGTGTTGATTGATTGTGGCTCGTTGAGCGGTATATTATTATGGTTTCTCCAGCTAAGGACCTCAGGCAAGTGCACTTTCTGATTGCTTTCCGATTCATAGTAGTTTCTCTTTCATGTCTATACATATATCTTGCTGCTTGTTGACACGCTCGTCACACGAGTAGTCGGGAGGGGAAATATCTTAGTATACTGTGGACTACCCAGAAATATCCCAATATGTTATTCTTGCATGATAGCACTGCACACAACGTGCAGTGGCGTATTTACCTCCTAGCCGTCCCATGTTGAAAATGATATTTCACACCACATAGGTAGATGTCTTTTGTTTTTTCCTTTACTTCTCTATCGGCTATGTCATCAGTTATCTTCCAATTTTCATATCTCATATGTTATTTTCATTCTTGTTAATTCTATTGTGTTTTCGTATTGCCGTCGTCGGTTTGTGTACTTGTTCCATTTCTGACTGGAAACCAATATTTTTCAGGTTTAGCCGCGATCACTCTTAGCACTGGGAAGACTTGGGTATGTGAGGTCAACCTAGAAATAGATAGCGTTGTCTCATTTCCATAAATTGTAAAACTTTGTATTTCTTTAAATATAAATGTTGTAAATGTTGTAATAAATTTAGAAATATGAATGAGCAGCAATTGTGATTTTGAGCATTTATTTCTTACGGGCTTGACAGCGTTCTACCGCCGACTCTGCGGCGTAGGCTGGCGACACGTCTCGTATCCGAAAAGCGGGTGCTGGTTGTGACAAGTTTTTGTGGTGGCCCATGCAGGTCGGTTTTCGCAAAAGATTACGAATCGTGATGGTACTTAAGTTGTCGTACCATTGCGAGCCTGCGCCTAAGAAATGCTCATTCACAAATAGGATTAAAATGATTTAGGAGGACAACTAGGATAAGGGTCCCTTATTAAATTGACTAATCGGGTAGTTAAGGTTGTTAGATAGGTCATACAATTTAGAAGTATTAAATTCAGATAGCTTGCTAGATCCCTATAGACACACTATGCTTTTGATGTAATGATATGATCCAACGTGGGTATACTACTCACTTGATTAGTTAGGCTTTTCCATAACTAAGGCTATAATCTCGATAACCTGTTCAGTTTTCTTTTGCTCTATCTAGATAAATTTCTATCATGAATTAGAATTGCCTGTTTAAATTCTATTTTGCTGTGAGGAATTGGTTTATAATTCCTGAATCTGTTATTCCTGTATGAATCCCGAGTTAGATTTAATTCAAAGTTTTCCCAAGCTATTTGAAATATATATGAGATAAATGTTAGGATGTTCTTATTTTTCTTGTCATCAGTTATTTCCCTCGGTCAACCTTTTACTTTAAGGATTGAGACTTACAGGCAAGTGTTTACGCTTTCTACCATAGTCAACTAAGTTGAATCCTTAGTAGCTCTTTGACGTCCTTAGGAATATAGTAGGAGCAGTTTAACGACTGCGATGACTAGACAGCAGCGCACTGTCGCCAATTACCTGAGAGCGGAGAGTGTGGGTTCACTACAGCCAGCAGCACACTGGCGAGGCACAACCTACAGAATTGAAATCATCCCGAAGAACCATAGTCTATGGAACATTGCTAAAGCTATGTTCTCGATTGACCTCTTTTAGATCTTTGATACCCTTGTGCCAATATAGAGTAGAGTACCTGGTAGCATATCACCTCCGAATCACGGAACCAAGAGTTTGCCACAGCCAGATTATATGGGCGAGGCATAATTCTCAGTAAAATGATTTCAGACGTGATTACAAGTTTAGGATACTATAAAGGGTAGGGACTGCCCTGTATGCGCTCTAAGATCCAAAGCCAATACTAGTGAAAGTTCTGTAAGAAGGGTAGCATGTCTCCTAACCTAACAATCCGTGGTCCTTGTGATCTATTGACAAGGTAGTTGACTGATATTAATAGGTTTACTTAGAATATAGAACTCAGAAGTCCATAATCCATTAGTCGACCAAGGCCTTAGAGATAGGAAGATTATAGGAAGACTGTATAAGCAAGAACACTAGGTAAGGTTTTGATTTTCCTAAAACTCGAACTACTTGTATCTCTTTTCAAAAATCTTGCGCACTTGTATGTTGACTATCTTGACCAACGCTGCAAATACAGCCTAGTTTTGCAAGCTTGCCCTTTCATCGAGCTTGATTCGAGACATATGTTTACTGGGGACGCCCGCTAGCATATTGTCTAATCAGAATCATTGTATCACGGTCTGATCAACCAGGATGCATTTGGTCCACTTTTATTTATTTACCCTACGTGGATTGAGATATAGAGGTATCCAGGATCTCATCCACGATTGCTTTGACAATTCCTCTTGAATTATGCATTCACCTTTTTAATGACGAAATTGTATTCAGTGACATCTCCCTTGAACTCTTTATTATTTTGTCTTCCACCGATTTGGAAAGATGAAAGCTCATGATTGGTAGATAGATACATAGTATCCCAATGGCTAAGATAGTTGTATACGCAAGTGTAGCTATCATCGGCCAGCCCTGTGACTGGAACCTTGCCTTGAGTTACTCGTCCTCCCTTCGACACTAAACCTGCTATCTTAATCTTTTAGTCATTGGAGTCCAAGAATGACTAGGATCTTTCTTTTGATCAAATGTCAACCTAGGAGACTACCTATTTTCCAGAGACCAAATATTGTGATGCCTCTAATCATGTGTTTGAAGTTTGGTTTAACTAGAACCCTTGTGACAATAGTCTGGTAGGTTCGACACCAATATAAGTTCACGACCCAATCGTTAGAAAACTTTTTACCTTAGAGTTGGTTACCCCGTCAATAACTATTGTATACTATGGATGTGTATGTTCCTCTAATTAATTGACCCTGTGTCATTGTACACACTCGTTTTTCTATTTATTGAAGAACGACCCTTGACTTGACTTATACCTACCGTATCCGTTACGCCGTGCCTTATTCTTTATTAATAAGAGTCAAGGTACAATATCTGGACTTAGGAATCCTCTTAACCTCTTTATTCCTAAAACCATAGCCTAATTTCCAAGGTGGGTAGACTGTAAACTTTCAAAAATTTTAGGACGTACGAGGATTACCGATTGATTAGAACAATTCCTATTAGGATGATAAGTAGTGCCCCATAGACTCCCACTTTTCATTTAGATTATTTTGTGCCCCGACCGTGTCATTAATATTCGGAGCACGAGACCAGCTGTTATCCTCCAACAAATTTCATATGCAAGATCTAGACGAGTCCACCTTCATCTAGATATATCATGTCCCACTCAAACCTGTCCCCTTGTACTCTATTTTATGGTACGACTTTCAGGACAAAAGCAATAGCTAAAACCCTTACCATAGTACCGATATACTTCCTAACTTCCACTAGAGCCTCAACCTTGACTCAATTCATTCGACCCAATATATGGTTGTGATCTACTCGGAGCCCACTATGCATATGCCACTAGTGTGCCACCCAATTGAGGTCTCATGTGCTCCTTAAACACAAAGTCACTGAAGTCACATTTTGAGCTTTAAGGACCTAGCTAACCAACCTGACTAGCAACTAGCTCAATCCCTTGGGTAGAAACCTATTCTAGGATACCCTAATCTAGTAGGAATAGTTTTATCATTGGGATCTTGTCTAGTCCATATAGATTGAAACCCAATGATCATCCAACCAACGACTGATGTCCAAATAGAGAACCCATTAAGACCACAATCTTGATTTCTCAAATTCTGTTCCGTTATGGAACCTTGTTTGAATTAGAATTTCCAGAACGAGACTTCTGTATTGCATGGATTGCAAGCCCTCTAAGAGCGAAGGGTTCTTCGATGTAGCAAGTGACTGGACTAGAGTAGCCTAATCTAGCGAATAAGACTATAGGTTCATAAATACTCTTTCTACCTGTATTATTGTATATTCTCTACCGCTCTTTAAACTTCATAATTGCCCTTGATTGTTCTTCCTTATCTTCCTGTCCTCTCTATTGCAGATAGACGAAGGTCATACTTATTAGAATTCACCAATAATTCTTAGCTATTTGTGTAAATTTGTTGTCTGTTAAATTTTGGATTACTGATAGATAGGAGAGGGTTGTAGATGCCTTATGTTATAGATATCCGTCGGTAGTTACTTTTTGCAACTAGCTGGAGGGTTACAATGTTATGACGTCAGGTGTTTGAAGAGGGTAGTGTGACCAAAGATGGGTAGAAGTCCTCGAGGATTCGTAGTTACGAAATGGCTAGGAGGAGGATATAAATAGTTCTGAGAAATTAAAATTCGAGGATATTGTGGTAATACTGGATTTATTTTTATTTTTATTTTTAATTTTCATGTTTGAATTTTTGGCATGTTTATGAGTTAGAATTTCGAGGACGAAATTATTTTTAAGGTGGGTAGAGAAATTAAAATTCGAGGATATTGTGGTAATAGTGGATTTATTTTTATTTTTTAATTTTCATGTTTGAATTTTTAGCATGTTTATGAGTTAGAATTTCGAGGACGAAATTATTTTTAAGGTGGGTAGATTTGTAGCTCCCCTTCCCGGAATTTTTAAATATGTTTTTATTATTTATTTTAATTAAATGATGATTTTTAGATTTTTATAAATAATCATTTAGTTTATTATTATGGTAAATGATTTTAGTCATTGTTAGAAATTGAGTACAAGATGACTAAAAATTGTGGCACGGATAATGCAGTGACGTGCTTTGACTAGTGTATTAGCCATGCCAAGGAAGGCCAAGCCATAGCGATGCCCCAACTAGGAAAACCAGGCTAAGTTGTGACATGACCGTTATAAATAGTTTAATTATTTATATTTAATATTATCTGACATTAGGAGACCCAGTTGTACAAAACCAGCCCGGACTAGACCCGTACCAAGCCCAAGCCCATGTAGTCATGCGGGACGTCCAATGACATACGTGTTGATGTATTTTGTAAGATGGTGTTGTATTCCATTTTAATAAACTGAGGAATATTTCTAAGTATTCGTATTTAAATATTATAAATATTATTATTAGTGATATTCGATAATAATTGTATATAAATAGGTCCTTGTACATTTTTGGGATAATTAGACTGTGCATGATGGTATATGCGCCATTATTGGTTTACGAATTTTCGTTATTATTATTATTTTGTTGAGAATATTATTATATAATATAATATTATTATTGGTTAAATTATTTTCGTCAAATAAACGTTATAATATATGTGATCATATTTATATAGATAGGCCCTACACTAGGAATAAATGTTATTGGATTTTAATTGGGGTTTTGGAGATCGTGTATATATATATATATATATATATATATTTTTTTTTTTTTTTAATTGGGGTTTTGGAGATCGTGTATATATATATATATATATATATATATATATATATATATATATATATATATATAATATATATAAATATATTTTATATATATATATATATATAAATATATATATATATATATATATAAAATATATATATATATATATATATATATATATATATATATATATATATATATATAAATATATATATATATATATATATATATATATATATATATATATATATAATATATATATATATATATATATATATATATATATATATATATATATATATATATTTAAATATATATATATATATATATATATATATATATATATATATATATATATATATATTTTTAAATATATATATATATATATATATATATATATATATATATATATATATATATATATATATATATATATATATATATATATATATATATATATATATATATATATATATATATATACACGATCTCCAAAACCCCAATTAAAATCCAATAACATTTATTCCTAGTGTAGGGCCTATCTATATAAATATGATCACATATATTATAACGTTTATTGCAGAAAATAATTTAACCAATAATAATATTATATATATAATAATATTCTCAACAAAATAATAATAATAACGAAAATTCATAAAAGAGAGAGAGAGAGAGAGAGGAGAGAGAGAGAGAGAGAGAGAGAGCTATATAAGTATATACGTATACATGTGTATACGTTACGTATTATACATGTGTGTGTATGTGTATATATATATATATAATATATATATATATATATATATATATATATATATATATATATATATATATATATATATATATATATATATTTTTTTTTTTTTTTTTTTTTTTTTATATATTTTTTTTTTGGAACTAGGTAAATTATTTCTGGAATCGCTCCCACTGGGATTCGAACTCCTGACCACTCAGGCCGCATGCATCTCTCTTAACCACTAGGCTAGAGGTCATATATATATATATATATATATATATATATATATATATATATATATATATATATATATATATATATATATATATATATATATATATATATATATATATATATATATATAAAATATATATAAATACATATATATAATATATGGGTGTATGTATACATGTATATGGATATATGTGTGAATTGGTATATATATAATATATTTTATATACGTGCGTATGTGTGTATATATATGTATAGAAATATATATTGATATGTTATATATATTTATATTGATATAGGTAAATATGTATATTAATATTTATAGGTTATATATATATATATATATATATATATATATATATATATATATATATATATATATATATATATATATATATATATATATTATATATATATATAGGTAAAGTATATATATATAGATGTAATTAATAGAAAAAGAAAAAATAGAAAAAGAAATGGAAAGGAGAAATATCAGCCAGCCCGGCCTGCGGCCTGCCAGCCCGAGCCCCGTTCAGCTCTTCAACAGAGCCTAAACCGAACAAAACTGCTGTGTATATATACACAGATGATCGAGACGTCAAATAACACCCAAACCCTAATCTCGCGTCGCCTCCCCAACACCCCGACGGCTACCAGGCGCCCCGCGCACGCACCATCCCGGCCGTGGGCGGCCGTCGGCCGGCGACGTAGTCCCCGGAGGCCACTCGCGCGCGTAGAAAGCTGAGAAACAGCAGCAGGACAACAGCTTCGTGGACGACTTCTACGCGGATTTTCGTGACGTGGAGTTGATCATTTTTCGATCTTCCTTCGTAGGTTTGTCGACAACCCTACCAACTCCATATCCCAATAGATAGATCGGAATAGAACCCCTCATAAATCAATGGAAAATCGAACCAAACTTCGACGAAAACCTGTCCAAAAACAGGACGCTAGTACAGTCCAGACACGCAACTTGGGAGGCGATTTTTCGCCAATCTATAAACCGAATCGAAAAAATAGTTGAACACATATTTAGACAACATATACGGCAGTAAAACCCTTTTTTTAGATTCCAATTTCATTAAGTGGGTGTAGAGTTATTCGATTCTAAAAATCGAGAAAAACCTAATAAACAGTTTTCAAAAACAGTAAAAATTCATCCACACAACGTGCGTCCCGTCAATCCGGGCGACGTGGTCGCGAACCGAAAGCATCGAAAGCTGTGTAATGGTTTCGTGGTCGTGTGGGCTTTGACGGAATTCAAATTGGTCGCGTGTGCGCGACGAATTTGATGCGTATCCGTCGAAATTTACCGTATCGTGCACTTTGCAAATTTCTCAATTACTTTGTACACGCTCGTCAGATCGAGACGAAACTTGCGCCATCAGGACCGTATCATTTTTCTGGTCCTGTATGCCATGTTTGGTCTAATTCTGAGACAGTGGAATCGGAACGCCGTTTTGCGGGCCCGACGGTCCAACTCAACGGGCGATTTTGTGCACGGTCCGCCGGAATCCAACTCTGGATATACGATTGGGTTCGTATCGGAAAATCGGATCCGTAGACATGTAGTTTGACGACTTTAGAGATCATTGACTCTGACACGCTTTTTGGTACAAAGCGAGTCCAACGGCGGACATCGTTTTTGCCCGAAATTACCGTTTTGCTCCTGTACCCAGAATTGGACTTAAGGACAGGCAATCCCAGCTAATTTGACTATTCTGAGAACGTTGGTACTATTTATTTCAGCATCCGGAGACTTCTGCATGTGTTGATTGATTGTGGCTCGTTGAGCGGTATATTATTATTGGTTTCTCCAGCTAAGGACCTCAGGCAAGTGCACTTTCTGATTGCTTTCCGATTCATAGTAGTCTTCTCATTTCATGTCTATACATATATCTTGCTGCTTGTTGACACGCTCGTCACACGGAGTAGTCGGAAGGAGAAATATCTTAGTATACATGTGGACTACCCAGAAATATCCCAATATGTCTATTCTTGCATGATAGCAGCTGCACACGACACGTGCAGTGAGCCGTATTTACCTCCTAGCCGTTCACATGTTGAAAATGATATTTCATACCACATAGGTAGATGTCTTTTTTTTTTTTTACTTCTCTATCGTGCTATGTCATCAGTTATCTTCCAATTTTCATATCTCATATGTTATTTTCATGTCTTGTTAATTCTATTGTGTTTTCGCATTGCCGTCGGTTTGTGTACTTGTTCCATTCCTGACTGGAAACCAATATTTTTCAGGTTTAGCCGCGATCACTCTTAGCACTGGGAAGACTTGGGTATGCTGAGGTCAACCTAGAAATAGATAGCAGTTGTATCATTTCCATAAATTGTAAAACTTTATATTTTCTTTAAATATAAATGTTGTAAATATTGTAATAAATTTAGAAATGTGAATGAGCAGCAATTGTGATTTTGAGCATTTATTTCTTGCGGGCTTGACAGTGTTCTACCGCCGACTCTGCGGCGTAGGCTGGCTTGGACACGTCTCGTATCCGAAAAGCGGGTGCGGGTCGTGACAGCTATCAAATTTTTTTAAAAAATAATACGAAAATGAACGAACTGGTTGATCATGAACTTTATGATTGATCAAGACGAGACTATAAGTCATCGACGATTGTTTGATGCATATAGCATCTCGTGTGCCGACCGTAATTAAGATAGACTCGAACTCGATACGAGCAAATGTTTCGTAAATTGTAGAATCATCGACGACAGTGTATGAGTTAGTCGAAGGCTAGTTGCGCATCAGTTTTTGTGTCGATAGAAATAGTTTTGTCCGAAATTGGGTAGTCGCATAGAAATCGTCAGAACGTGATTTAGCTCCAAAATAAGATATAGCATGGTTCGTAGTAAACTATCCTTCGGTGATGATCCACAATTATCGAGCGTAGCTTCAGGGCAGCTGACCCTAGATGACTTAACCGCCAAATCAAATTGAATGTTGCAGACCGTAAGATGACCCATGCGATATCGTATATAAAATTGCATCGATAACAAATACAATATGGTGCATGTTAACGATAAGTCTACGCGATCGAAAATTATTGGAACAGCTTTCGATTGAGAATGATGTAGCTTGTTTTGAGTATTCGTCGGATGAATGCTTGAATGGTTATGTTGGTCAACGATCGAACTAGAAATTCACCAACGGACTTAGTGATTCGGATAGGCGATTGTGAGAGTCGTGCTATGCACGAGAGAGAACGATAAGGGTATGACTTACGAGTTATGTTGATAGGTTTGGATCCACCTTATAATTGAGCTTGCATGAATCGAACTTATATTCGATGTTGCGAGACAGACGAGTTTAGAATTTGGCTAGAAGTTTCCTACTCGATGGGTACCGAACGTAAGACGCGTTGTAAAGACCTTCCTGCTAAGGCGGTCATTGCCTTGAGCATTGTCGACTCGAAGTAAAATTGTGTGGATAGATTGTGGCCTTTGTGCAATATCAATTTAAAGTTGTGACGGGAGAATTTAAGCACGGTGTCTTGGTAAGTCACCTAGCGGACGTAGTTCTTAGTGTTGATGCTTTTGCAAGTCAACAAAAGAGAATCATGTCGAGATAGAATACGAAGTGAAACTTCAGAAATAAGTTGTGTAGCGACGTCGAACGTAAGGTGTTACGGAGAATCGTTGTGATTGGATGCACGACGGCTTGACGCGATGCGTAGAATTGATAGTCCTGATGAAACTTACAAAATGAGAAATACGATTTTAAATCGCATCGTGTGCCTTGACTTTTGTTGGAGGATCGCATATGTATCAATATGCATATGCAATAGAATTGCGAGAGCTTATGCTAGAGCCCAAGTCCGATCGAGAGTACGAGATGGCAGTAAATTAAGAATAAGAAATTACATGTTAGCGTTGTTCCGATATCTTCAACTGAGCTTGGCTGAAATGCATATATTGGTAGGACGCCTAAAATATGTGTATGATTCCAAACTAAGTTGTATGATCCAAACGATAGTGAGACGAGATCGTGGCACGATCTAGTGAAACCCTTGGAAATTTAGTATTGGTTTCGGTTCAAGGACGAACCTTGTTTTGAGTGGTATATTATGTAATGCCCCGCTCCGCACGGTATATTATGTTCAGTCGTTGACTCAAAGAGTCGCGGTGACCGAATGAAAAGTATCGATGCGAAACGATACGAGAGTTACGTTTTCCCAAGCAATGCATCGAACTAAGTCGATGCGAAGAGTTGCATTGTCCCAAAGAATGCATCGAGTTGAATCGATGCGAAGCGCTGCGTTGCCCCGAAGGATAAGTACGTTGAGACGGCTCGAAGATTCTAAAAAATCGAATTGACCAAGGCACAAGTTCGAATCGATGCAAGTATTAACTTTAGTTGGTTTCATGTGCAGGCTATACGTTTATGCTAAAATATTAGAGGTCGGCATTCTGCCTTATTCAGTAAGGGGTCCACGAAAGCAAATCGTCGTCTTTCGACGGACTGAGACTTGGGCACGGTAATCCAAAACGGACGTATAATTCAATGAAGCACAAAGTTCTCAAATGTCTAAGTCAGGAGAGTTGGCCGTGCAACAAAATTATGAAATCGAGCCGCATCGGCTCGGCAAAATGACAAGACATATCGACTCAAGGTGGGGGGACATTGACTCTCTTTCCTACTCCTTTATGCCAAAGTAAAATATATATCATTGTATGCTGAGTTAACCTATCAACGCCACGGGCGTGGCTCGATAGAGAGATAAACATAGTGCGCGTCAAACACTGGATAAAATAATTGAAATGAATTGTACAAAAAATTTACGAGTCGCTATGGAACATGGAATATCGCAAAGGCAAGCGCCTCGGTGCGCAAACCATAAGAACATGGGATAACTGTATCGACGAGTGCCTCAGTGCACAAGTCATTCGTGCCCCCGTGCACGAGTTAGCATGCTAGAACATTGAAAGACTATATCGGTACGAGTGCCTCAGTGCACGAGAGATAGAGCATTGAATACCTTATCGAGGCGTGCCTCAGTTGCACGAGTCGGAAGGGTGGAACATAAGTATAACGCGTTGAATACGAAGGCGTAGAACAAGGAAACACGGCTTCAAGGCATGCATTGAATGCACGATGCAAGAAAAGACGGCGAATGTGCGCAGCTACACAATACTTACAAAAGATGGCATCGTTGCGACGAGAAGAACAATTGTGGCACGGATATGACATAACTATCGATGCGGCATGTTGTCTTTGAAATGTCCATGGCCTTCGGGGCGTTCGTTGAGGACATTGGGGCGTTGTGCCAATTAAAATAAAGATAAGCGAACTTGCTTGGTTGTAAGAAAGATAGGATGCGTTGCATGGTCAAATGGACTTAAAGACGTATAGCCCGTGCACGGGTAATCCCTCGAACATGGCGCACCAGGGCGCTGGGACCGTTCGGCATAGGAGGGACTGCGATAATCGGTATTGTTGGTGCACTTCATCTAGATGGGTAGCGACCTTCTAGTGAATGTGATAAGCCACTTACACGAGTATTTCGAGGGTCCTCTAATTGTTTGGGTTAGCAACCGCAACAGAGTGATCGTCGTCTTACATATTCGATTCGATAAATATAAGTCCATTCTAGCCCAGAAAGCTAGTGACCTTCATATAGTTAAGGGCGATGGGTTGAAAGTGCAAGGTATACATATATCCTGTATGGACGGATCCTGGGTAGAAAGTGTAAGGTACACTCATATCGTACACATATAGATCCGTATAGAGAGCACATGTAACATGACAGAAAAAGCTGATAGGCGTATTCACCTTGCGTCGGTGCAAGGGCGAGTGCGTCGGTATTGGTAAGTCGTGCCATGAAACAAACACGAGATTGTTTCCTGTTTACTTATGCGAATTGAATAACATGCTTGCCATGATAACATGCTTTACAGTCTTTGAATATGCCATAAACTGATCCTAAAGAGAACATAGAAAGAGAACTAAATTATATGTTTGTATGAATCAATACAATACTAAATGTCGGTTTGTTAAGTAGGTTTTTGATTAGTACAGCGATGCCGAAAGTACTAATCCCCTACTAGTTTGCAAGCAGGTTCAGGGAGTGGTCTGCTCGCGGCGGAGCTTCGCTTGAACGCGTTGAGGCTTGGAATGCCGAAGCGTATTGAGGCGTGCAACCGCATTGACGCTTGGACATGCAACAGGATTGATGCGGCCGAGATATAGAAGGCATGATGTATGGAACGGTGAAATTCTTTGTGGGAAAGAGAGAACCTGAGTGTTGTAGCCAATCTGACATATATTATTGGGCTATCGAAAGCCTTTGTAATCTTATTTCGAATATCAATAAAGAGAATTGTTTCGTATACTCTGTTTTTCTTTCGTTGTTAATGTTCAACTCAAAGATAACCATTTGAGAACTTATCATCTTGCCTTGCACGAGCGCAACTCTAGGCTCGTGCGGCATCACGCCCCCTGCGAGGACGATGATTCGGGTGATTCCGGGTCGGGGCATGACATGGTAGAAATTACAAACCCAATATGCCAATGGTCTTATCTCAATTTTTCACTGCTTAATCCTTCTCTAGAACCTATCATTCCATTGCTTGTGATATTCCTTCTATGGTTATATCCGTCCCTTCTGGGTACAGTAGTCATCTAATCATAAAAGTTGATCCCCGTCAACTGTTCCTTTACTTAATCATCATATTTTTATGTTTATATATTATCCAAATTCACTTCCTCCATGGAAAATCCTACCAAATCCTATACTTTCCTCGCTAACTCTACCTACGTCTTCCTCTATCTTCTATAACTCTTCCTTTATTCATAAAATTCAAAATCGTCAAATACCTTCATTTGTTTGAATGAGGTTGAGGCACTTGTGAGCACTACTAATGGTTCTAACCCAAATAAGTCACAAGCTAAGATATACCACTCTCTCAAGACTAGCTTACTCAAGGTATTCTTCTACCCTTTAGCTAACTAATATTGATCCCAAAGATGTCCTTACTAGAAATGAGATAGGTAACAATCTATGTTTCCCCTGCATATAGCTATCAACTATATATATAGTCATCCACAAGATGTATATCAACTACTTAATATATAAAGCTATCCACAACTATCTATAGCTTCCAAAATATGTAACAAAGTATATACAACGTACTAAAGTTGAACCAGGAAAGAGATATGGCCAATAGGTGTTGGAAAGCAGTCCTAAAAAATCAAGTGAAATTTCTAGATGAATCCTATAGAAATAATTTTTGAAAATTTAAACTAGTTGTTAAGATTCCAAATAACCCAAAATTCAAACGAATCAAGACAACTCTGGTAAAGTTATCAATGGCGATAAGAGACCAAACATGATATATTTATAACAGAGATATAGTCTCAACAGTATCCGAAAACCATACATACCTGAAGTCACTTTTCCTAAAGTTCATGCCCCACCAGTGTATATCTGGCTGCAGTGAACCATTGGTTCCATGACTCAAATAATGATAGATTGTTGATAGAACAACTCAAGAGGTCAGATATTGAGGACATAGTCTTAATAATATCCGAAAACCTATGAGTACCTGAAATCACTTCAACTTAGAGTCTATGCCTCGCCAGTGTGCATCTGGCTGTAGTAAACTCACAGTTTCTATAATTTAGATAAATGGCTGCAACACATATGTACGAAACCATATTATGTCATTGAATATTTTCTCATCTTTGTCCATGAGAATTTTAAAGGGATAGCTCAACAATTCAAAAGTTTTCCAATGACTAAATAAAATATAATAATAGAATAGAATCAATTCTCTGACTGTTTCTGCTTCATGATAGCTCAATTGTTGAATTGATCAAGAAGTTACCTAGAAGAGTAAGGTTTTAAGATGAGTGAAGGAAGTCAACAAATGAAAATATTCGCGGTCTTTGGAATAACTTAGAAAATAACAATCAATATTAGAATTATTTTTGGAAAATAATTCCTTTCGAAGATTCGTGAACTAGCTAAGTTGAACCAATTCTTTTGGTAATATTTAACCTTAGGGCTTTATGGTTTCAGAAGAATTTGGTCGGAGATTCGTTCCGAGAAAGTCAATTGAAAATAAGGTCAAGACAAATGGTTGGATACACTAGTTGTAGAAATACTTTGGGCAGATAAGAGTTTATTTGATTTGCTAAAGGAGAATTTGAAACTCTAAATAGTGAATGGATCTAGATTCTAAATAAAGATAGAGAAGTAAGATTTGATCAAACTAATAGAGAAATTGGAAATAGGTTTGCTAAAGAAGGAGATTGAAAAATCTAATACTAGTCCATAAATAGCGAAAGAGTATAGATCCTAAGGGATACTAGAATCTGATAAAGATATGGAGAAAAATAACCCTCGAAAGCCATGGAACACTAAAAGATACATAAAATCTAGAAAATAATATAGGCAATAAAATATACCATCATACAATCGGTCTAATCTGGGTAAGATTTCTAGTTAATCAAAATTGATTAAGCCTTTCGTCAACATTCTCTGGAATGGAAGGAAGATAAGTAACAAAAAGATAAGTTACAAGGCCTAAAGCATAAAGTAAAGCATCGGTCCTATGTTGTGACGAGTTCTTATACTCTAAGTATTGTAATATTCAAAAGTTCTAATGTTCTAAGTGTTCTAGTTGTTTCTAGGCTGTTTTTCTAAAGTCATACTTAGACCTAAGTCAAGGTGCAGGACTGCATGTTTGTCTAGACTAAGTTGACTAGACCAAATTTTGCAGAACTGACGAACTGTATGGGCCACCACTGAAAACATGTCATGACCCGATCCCAAGGTTCTGGATCCAGTCGGATCATGCCCAGCCTGTACCGCTGTAAGACGACAAAAGTAAGCTGTATCAATCAGCAGTAACTCAAGCACAACATTCTAAAATATAAAAATTTAAAAACTTTTATTTCATAATTCAAACACATTGTCGAAACAAAATTAAGTTGTACTAAGATTAACAGCTTTAAATACAGTGCTGACTAGGCAACTAAGTAGTCGGCTCAGGTTCCTCCTGGTTGGATTCAGCTATCTCCTCAGAATTCAGTTCGGATCCGAAGTAGGTACAAAAGTAAGCTCCTCATCATCGTAATCACCTAAAAATGTTGGTCTCCAGTCAGAAGAGGAACAAAAACATATATATATCCATTCCAGCATTTTAATAAATAATTAAAATAAATGAGACAAGAAGCAGTTTTATGACATAATTTATTTTTTGGTAGATAATAATAAAAAATGCAGTGAAACAGTAAATATCTGGAAATAAAAATGATACAATCTAACTAGCAATAGTGTTTTAAGCGTGTAACATCCTGTGACCGGCTAGAGATGGAGGCAGTATATGTTCTAGTAAACATAGTCTGGCTTCAGCCAAAGTGGATTGGGCTTCCGCTATCCACAGTGAGGCAGTAGGGGGCTTTGACCACAGGTGTTAACACAACTCCCCAACTCCAAGTCAATGAGTCAGTCAAGTAATCAGTTGGGTCCGTATAGGATCCCTCGGATCAAGTGCCGATACAATGATTCTCTAAAACACAAGTTTGAATACATGTGAACTTGCCTTAATTTTTCAATGCTGTAGATGAAGACAGGAAATACGACATCCGACTCAAGTCTTGAAACCTACATTAATTAAGAGTTTGACTCAGTTCCAGAATAACCGTTTCTAGATGTTCTAGTTGCAATCTCTAATATTGGTCCTAGTCAATTTTCTCGTTAATAAATACACTAACACCGTTACGTTATTTTTAATTTTTATAAAGAGTCAATTTTCTTACTTTATTTGGAAAGAGTAGGCAACATAATTTATGGGAAAAGACTTGTATATAATAATATATATAAAACTATATTTTCCTTTAAGGATATAAGCGTGAGATTGTTAATATAATTATAAAACTTGTATTTTAAAAGCGTTCTAAACGTAAGAAAACCTTAATTTTCTTTTTAGAAAAGAAATATTTCCAATTTCATTTGTAGATAAATTAACATGCGATATTATCGTCATAAAACACACAAAACGCAGAAAGAGCTACGCTACTCCTAAGCTAAACAATACAACGCTCAGAGAAAGAAAGAAAAAAAATTGGCTTATGCCCTTACAACACATTTTACATAAAAAAGAATAAAATAAAAATCCTAAACTACGCTGCGATGATCTTTTAAGCTAAAAATGGTCTAGTTCAAAGGCACGAGTTGTCACGACCCGCACCCGGATATCGGGCATGAGTACGTAGGCCACGCCCAGCCTACACTGCAGTATCGACGGTAGAATGCTGTCCAGTACGCAATAAATATCTACAACATCTATATTATCCACTATAACAATATGTACTCTAATCACATACATCTAAGGAAGATATGAATAAGAAAGACGGTAATATCACTGAAATAATCTAAACTCTACAATGATCGTAAATGACAAGAATGTGTTGGAGGCATAAACCGACAATGAAACATGAATCTAAAATAAAGGAATAATGGCCTGGAGCTTCCAGAAGACAACTCACTGTGAAAGAATATCGAGATCCGTCTCAGCTAGCATCATCCTGTAGTCCAATAATATGGGGCATAACAATTCCTAATATTTGTCAACGTATCCAGTCAGGATTGGAACGAGCACATATCTCTAATAACAGTTCTAGTTAGACGATAAAGAATATGTAGCAGAAAATAGAGAGAATATACAAGGTAAAGTGATACGTACATGAGCATGGTAAGGCATATCAAGACTGTAAATGAATGTAAGAGCAAGAGAACAGTGTATATCATGTACATGAATCAGGAAAATTACTATCTATGTGAGTTTAGCACTAGTTTTAACATGTGATTGGCTTAGGAACATGATACAAGATTTGGCCTGGTTAATCGTACGTGAGTTATATGATTAACACTGTCCAAGGTTTAAGACTTGATACAAGGAGGGCATTGATCACATATCTACGCTAATACCCCCGCCCCGACTAGTATAGTGGATCCAACCATGACACATTATGACACGGATTCTCTGAGAAGGTCGCGAGCCTTCATAGGAATTGTGTCTATACAATACAAAAGGAACAAGGACAAGGTTTGCATAAGATATACCAAGGAATACAAGGAATAACATTTCATGACGGGATCCAAAAAAATACCAATCCGTGTGAATAATGTGTAAAGAGAACAAGGATATCTACACTAAATACAAGAAACATAGACAATATCATAAAACAGAAATATTATCAGAGAATGTACTCGCCTTAATTTAGTTGGAAGTCGATGTACACGACACGAACATGTCGACACAAAATAGGTACCGATGCTATGCTCCACAAGGTGGTCCCACATAATGATACGGGCAGTTCCATTGAGTCCAGAATAGTCCAAAAAGCCTAGTTTGATATATAAAAGTCTAGAATTAGGATTTGGCACGATAATAGAGATGAGAAATAGGAAACGACTATAATAGTCATGACTTATGATTTAAGGGAAAAGAATAACTACAAATACATATCTATCTACAAATCATTTATAATATTTAGAAACTTTAATTTTATTTACAAAATATTATTAGGTAATACTAGAAAACCAAAATAATTTAGAGTTTTACAAAACCATTTATATATATATAAAAGCTAAAAATAATATGAATTACAAGTTGTAGATTATAAAAATATCAAGTTGTACCTTGTTATTCGTACATCGAGATAAGACGATCTACCGTGTAATGCCCCGCTCCGTACGGTGTATTACGATGAGTCGTTGACTCGAAGAGTTGCGTTGACCCGATGAAGTATCGATGCGAATCGATGCAAGAGTTACGTTGGCCGAAGGAAAGCTTTGAGTCGATTGGAATCTATGAATCGAATCGATGCAAAGGATATGTCCCGTTTGTGCAAGTGCTGATTTTAGTTGATCTGGTGTGCAGGCTATAATTTTACGCTAGACGATAAGATGTCGACATTTTGCCTTATTCAGTAATGTGTCCGCGAAACCAAATCGTCACCTTGCAAAGGATTATATCATGGGCAGGTAGGCCGAATCAGTAGAATAGTTCAACGGAATGGCTAAGTCAGGAGGGTTAGCTGTGCAACAAAAGTTATGGAATCGGGCCGCACTAGTTCGGCGAGACGACAAGGCATATCGGCTTAAGGTGGGCGGGTTCTTGACTCTCTTCCTATACTTTCACGTCTAATAAAATGTATCCTTGTATACGTAAGTTACTATTGAGTTAGCGAGCATGGCTCGGCGAGTAAAGGTCTTAGTATGTGTCGAACATTAAGATAGAACATTGAACAATTAAAGCGACGTGCATCAAATGTAAGTAGGGCGGTGATGGTAGAACATTGAAAGACAATATCGAGATGTGCTTCACGTGCACGACTCTGAGAACATTGAATACTATGTCTAGAAAATTGATTATAGCACTAAGCGTGCCCTCGTGCACGAAAGCTACGAAAAGACTAAGTAACTATGGAACTATTGTTATACGAATAACTTATGAATGGAACACATTGAGTACAAGTATGAGAAGTCTAAGCCGTTGGGCGTCGTACATTAATACGGATGTGTTGACATAATGCCGACGGAACTTGAGATAGAGATGAAGGATTACGTTTATGGAACACGAGATTGGTTGGAATGATATGACTTGTTTGCTATGGCACGTATTGCATGGTCAATAGACTCGGATGGCCCGTGCACGGGTGCGGCTTCCCTCGAACGGTTACGACCGAGAGACCGGGACCGTTCGGCCTAGGAGGGAATTATGTATGGTATTTATGGTGCACATCATTAGGATGGGTTACGACCGTCCAGTGTTGTGATAAGCTATGATATCAGTAAGTTTGGAATCCTTCAGATACTGGGCTAGCAACCCGTATTGGAGCGATCATAGACTTACACATAAGGATACCAAGTCCATTACGGTACGAAACACCGTGACCTTCATACAGATAGGGCCGATGGACTGAGATTAGAGTTGGGTGCAGACGCAGGACCTGCCACCCTTATTGTAACACCCAGTTTTCCAAATGAGGGTATTTTGGTCATTTTTAAAATTTTGAGAATTATTTGGAATTATTATGTATTATTTAGATTTATTGGAATTAATGTAATTTTTAGAGATTTTTTTAGTATAATTGATTTTGTGGTTTAGTGACTTTGACTTATGTTGACCTTGTAGACTAACCTAGTGGCTAACCTAGGTCATGACTAAGTGTTTAGGATTTGAGAAACTAGGTTGACTTAAGTTGATGAGGATTAACTCATTGGGATTAGTTTGGTGAAAATAGGAGCTAGTTTGATTAGGAATGGCTTGTGAAGTCACAAGTCATTTTAAGACTAATAGGCTTAATGGCCCAAAGCCCACACCCATTGAACCAAACCCTAACCCTAGAAAATCTGACCAGCCCACTATGGTCAGCCCCCCTATTTATATGCTCCTAAAATTAGGGTTGCCTCTTTAGGAAACTTTGCCATTTGGAAGAGGTGAGTCCCCATCTTTGTAAATCCTTAGAAAATCTATTTCTCCTCCAAATTCCTTCAAACAAATTGCATTAGGACCAAATGTTAGTATTCTTGCTGTTGTTGATGAGTATTTTCAGGGAACACACAATTTGAGGTAGTTTGGTTGTTTGTGGAGCTCTTCCCATTTAGGGATTTTGAACCATTATTCACCTATAGGTATATCTCCTTCTATTGCATTTAAATTATGTTAAAAATCATTACTAGGATGCCCTAACCCTAACCTAGCTGTAGGAATAGCTAACCCTAAGTTTTGTGTCCAATTCGTGTCCTATTTGGACACGTATCAGTGACATGGTGCATGTGTTCGACGAAATGCCCCAAAGGACATTTCGGTTGAGTTTTAGAAATGTTTTTGAATATAGATTAGGGTTTTGGTCTTGCTTATAGGTTTCTAGTGTCTTGGTGTGGTTTTCGTGTCGTGTCAAGCCACGGGGGACACGGGAACACGCTGACACGCGCGCGCGTGCACGGACACTGTAGCTGTCCTGCTACTCGGGTGCAATTGCGCGCAGGACACGGCCCGAAGACACGAAATATTTGACACACACTAAGGGGCGACCACTGACATCACGTGTGTCAAGTGGTTCGAGCCCTTGTGTCGTGTCGAACACGATATTGCACGTGCACTGTACGGTTCAGTGTGCCAGTCTTGTTTCCCTATTTTGTTTCAGTTTTAATTAGTTTTAGTTCATGATTTTAATTGTGGTTTAGATCCTAATCATGATGTATTATCTATGATTGATTAAGTTACATATTAATTTAGGTTCTAATGAGGAATTGTGTATTCGAATGGTTAAATGGCATGTTAAATTGATACTGTTCTGATACTGGGTTTTTCATGTATTCTGAAATATTAAATTCCAGTTCCTATTTGATATTTCAACTATAAACTTCTCCTACATGATTGTTAGTCCATATTAATGAAATATTCAATTCGATTTGGGCTCTTGGTTAGTAAAATGGGGTTTTGACATTGGGTTGAACTCTGAATTGTAATTGACTGATACTTAGTAATTTCCATTCCTAACATTTAAATTCCAGTTTTCTTGATGATTCTTCACTGTTAAATGTGTTCCTACATGATTGGTTGGTCATGTTAGCTTAATTTTACAATTTAAATTTGGGCTTGGGTGTGTTAATGAGAATTTAGTCATTGGATTGGATTTCGAAATTCCTGTTGGTTGATATATTGATTTCTTCCCTTTTCGAATACTGGTTTACTTTGAATGGAGTTTCTGAATATCATGAACTGGTTTCCTACAAACCTGTTATTTCATTCCTATGAAAACTTGAGATTAGTTTCCTTCTTCCCTGTAAACTGAATTGGATGAGTTAATGTGATTCCCATGCTGTGTATTGTAGTTTCAGTGTTTAAATGGGGGGAAAAGGTTATCTAGAACCTAAATTGGTTTTCCTACCATTCCAACCTGAGATTTTGTTCACTGTGAACTGATACCTGAGAATTGACTCTCTTATATCATGGACTGATTTCCTTTTCTCTATATATGTATCACTCTTTGTTTCCAGTTTTCCTAAAATTTGAGAATGGTTTCTTAGTTAGAATTGAACTGAATCCCCTTTTCTTGAAAACTGTATTGAATGTTTCCCTAGACCTGAGACTGAAATCCCTTCCTTAATGAGCTGTGGATTGCATTTTCCTTTAACTGTAAATAGGACTGAGTTGGTCCTGCCTACTGTTGCCTATGAACTGAGAGTTGGTTCCCCTACTTGAGAACTAAATTCTGGGCATTAAATTCCTGTTTTCCTAACATGCCACAGTTTTATATAGCCTAACACACAACTTATTAACCTGTCACTTTACTGCTACCTCATGTACACTCTTGCACAAGTCAAGAACCCACACCCTCATGTCATGCCACTGATTTCCAGTTTACACTATAGTTAGTTCACTGTCATGTCCTGTTTTCTATTTTTCCTGTTAGCACATATTCATGTGACCTGCCACTCTCTCACACACTTTCTCACATGGCACCCACTCTCATGTTTCACTAACACACACACAACTCTCTTGACACCTCACTTCACTCATGACACACACACACACATTAGCATATATATGTGGCACTCTATACACACACACATGTTGGCTTTCCCAAATGAATATATATAGGTAGCCTATATGTTAGGTATAATTCTATATTAGATTGTATAATATATTAATGTGTGTATTATATTTTAAGCTTATAGATTGACATGTGATATGTGATTATAGGTTGGTTTAGGCATGGTATTGCCTAATGGCTAGCCTAGGCTCTTAGCCTATGGATGTATCTACTTGTCAGTTTAGAGTCTAGTTAGACTTGTGTGGTCTTGTTAGACCTAAAATAGACTAGTTAGACTAGTATAGACTTGTTTGACTTAGGTTTGACCTGGTTGACCTAGTTTGACTTCTAGGGTTGACTAAAGTTGACCAAGAGTTGACTTTGGTCTAGATTGACCTAGATTCATGTAGAATATATTGTAGTGCATCTTATTACATTCTGGACTTGTTGTGACTTGTGCTGTTCTAATAGGAGCCAGACACCACTCCTCAGACAGTATATATTCTCCAGATTCTCAGGTTACAGGCGAGTACATTCTCTGATCATTTCATATCTTGTTTAGGATTATATTTTCTGCTTTAGATTACTTTACATGATGCTGACATGTTGGAAACACGGATTAGTACTATATGGATCTTGTTGTGTGATGTTATCCCCTTAGCGGATACATTGGGTATTCGTGTTCGTATACTTTATCGTGAGCATCGTGTACTCCTTGTATTCGTGATATTCGTGTACAAATTGTATGAAATCGTGTATACTCATGTATTCACATGATCTCGTGTGCGACTATACTTCGTGTGCAATAACATAACTTAACTAGATCCTTGTGTATTGATTGGGGGCGGGGGAGTAGAAGTGGTTATGTATTCAACCCAGTAGATTACTCGTGTACAACCTCTGTAGATTACTCGTGTATAACATCGTGCCGTCTACATAACCATCTTGTGCTCTGAATCACTAGCACTATTAGTTCTCTATATATTGTAGCTATTTACTTACAGTCTCTCTCTTTTTATCATATTATTTCTTCAGATCCTGTATCTTACTCTCTAGCATGTTTATATTTCCTAACCGGTTATGATTTGTTGAGATGTACTGTACTCGCTCCTGTCCTGACTGGACCTGTTGAAAATTTTACAGTGAATGATGAGGCTCTGGTGTCTATCCCTCTTGGTGCAGCATTAGACATCACTAGTGACTTGGACCTGCTAGCAGGGGATGATACTTCTCTAGATTAGGGTTATCTTTACTTTCTAGATCACTGTAGTTAGATTCTGGGATATTTCTGAGATATGTATTTATTTTAGTCACTTAGAATTCTGGATTGTATCTCTGTGATGTTACATTCCTGGATGTTATCTATCTTTATCTTTCTATCTCATTCCTGTTCTATCCTAGATGTGGTTGAGTTATATTCTGTTATGTCACCCCCATTCGGGGAGTATAACTGTATATTACCCTTATCTGTTAGATGTTATGACCTAGGACAGCGTTCTACCGCCGACACTGCGGCGTAGGCTGGACGTACCCACGTCACGTGCCCTTATTCTAGGGTGCTGGTCGTGACACGTTTTTAGTGGTGGCCCATGAAGGTCGAGTTATGTAGTGGTATTCGAACTAGAGTATCACTACAGCCTGCAGTAGGATTAGGATATGCTTTGAGGGTACTCAATCACAGTTAGGATTCCTTGAGAGATTCCTGGGATGACCCTTGAGAATCTTATTTAAACTTTAATTTGAAATCCTTCCCCTTGTTTGTTCGCTCTCACTCCTTGATTATTGAATTTGATTTTGATGAATCGTTGTTGATTTTGATTTTCCTATCGAGATGAATTTTATGGCCTGAGTTACGGTACCTTCTGATAACATATGTTGACGGAATAACGGGGATAATAAACGTCTACTTGGTTACGGAACCTAGAGTTTATCGCATCTATATTAGCTGGCGTGGCGAAAACATAGAGACCGACTTCGGATGTACGTATCTTGGTTATGAGATTTGGAATTTCTCGCAGCTATACTAGTCGGCATAGCGAGAATTCCAGACGACATGATTATAGAGGTGCATGCCCCTGTTATGGACTCTACCATTTATCGCAGCCTTGCTTACTAGCGTGGCGAGAATTCTGAGTATCATGATTTTGGACAGACGCATATGATTATCAGATTGTATCTTGGAAAGGTTCTTAAATATATCGTCTCTATCTTCATTCCAGTTATTATAAATTGTTTCCATCATCATTTAACTTAGGAGTAGGAGTATGAGTAGGAGTAGCTTAGCTGTTATTATGAACCTTGTGTAACTTTTGCTATAAATTTCTTCCTAATACAATGAATCAATAATTTTGCTAGACTTTGACTTAGATTTGATATTGTAACTCTGGTTTCAAATGGTTCCTTCCTTTAAACAGATAAGCAGAATGGATTTTATCATTGTTTCCTTCTTGCCATTATAACTTGTATTACCTTAAATATATATATAGTGGACACAGATACTTGCCTGACACGTATGCATACTACACTTGTTTACCAACCTATCTAAATGCATGTTAATATGATTAATGTTAAGTTCTCAAAATCCTAGTATTCTAATGTAGTACAGTATCAGTGACTAGTTCTATGTTTCTCCATATTAAATTCATAATTTAAATTTAAATTTCATGTTATTAGTTTTGCTTACATCACTACACATGTATGTTATATACAGGGCTTTATTTCAAAAAATTTTTGGTTGAGTTTTGTGTTGAATTGTCAAATCTGAGACTGTGTACATAGTAAACCCTTAACCTTGGATTCTAAGTGTTTAGTTCAAATTGCAGTTTTAAATTGTGAAGTTTTGAGCCGTATACATGGTTGTGTGCAGGTATATAATGTTAGGTTCGTACTCTTACATGTTAAGTTGTGGTTAGGGTACACATTGAGTTGATTTTTTTTTATGTTCGAATTTCTCCAAAATTTTGAAAAGTGAATACATGATAACATTTTTATTGCTTTCAAATGCGTAGTACAATTTCAGATCTAATATGTAATGTTGAGCTAGCTGAATGATGAACCCTTCATTTCAAGTCTTAACGCATGTACACATGACACTCTACACTAATGTACACAACTGCCATGAAAACCTAACCTTTAATCTCTATGTTATGTTCATATAGCTATATAGATATATATAGTTCTGTAAACATGTTATAATGTATGTAGATGCGTAATTAAATCTTTACCTCTCTATATATATAGATATACATATATACATGGTTAGCCATGCATGTTATGAGTAAATAGCTTGTGCCTTGTAGACTGCTTAACCAATATGCCATGAATAGTGTAACTTGATAGCTACAGTTGCGACTCAAATCCTCCTATACACTTTTATGTATATTTCACACTAACCACATAACCTTTACATACTGTTGGCTTCTCCCCTCTAACACTCTCTCTTCTATATATATTATATTATGATTGGATTCAATGCTATTGACTTTCGTTCCTTAAACTTTTGGTTTTGATTTTTCTTAAATAGTACCCTTTATAGATGATTAGTAGTTGTCTTATTTTATTTTTTTCTTGATAATTATCAGTTTCCAGATAGAATGGTAGACTGCCATACAGCCTTGATGATTGTTGTTTTCTTGTTTATCCTTCCCAGTATGGCACCCATGACCCGAGCCCGTCGCCTGAGAGCAGCTGCAGCAACTGAGAGTGTGCTTCCACCTTCTATTGTTCAGGAGGTAGTGGTCCCTCTATCTGATCAGGGGGTGGTGGCACCTCCTGACATTGAGGAGATGGTGGTAGCCTCGCCAGAGAGTCTTCCTTCATCTCCTGTCGTTCAGGAGAGAGCTGCAGATTTGTCTGAGACTGAGAGCCTTTCCCTACCCCTTGAGATGGTACCCCATACTGCACTACCCGGAGGTTTGTTACTTGACGCAGCTCAGGTGTTTGAATATTTCCAAGAAAGGATGTCGGAGTCACAGAGGGTTCATGATGAGGCCATGAGGGAGCAGTACCAAAGGTTGCTAGGTCTGCGGGACTCTGTGCTTCCAGGAAGAGAGCCTAGCCCCAAGAGGGCGAGGAGCAGTACCCAGTCCTACCCAGAGCTTGATGAGTACCCATATATCCAGCCTATATCATCATACCCAGCCCAATCTCCTGTCCAGCAGAGGTCAGCTGACCCAGAGCCTATCTGTACCTACTGTAGGAAGTCTGGGCACAAGTGGAACTTCTGTAGAAAGAGACTAAGATTGTGCCTAATCTGTGGGTCAGCTGCACACTGGATGCAGCACTGCCCTGATAGATCTGCCCCAACTAGGGCCCTACTTCCAGGAGGGAGTTCTAGTTCTCAGACCTAGCTGGAGGTGAGTTTTGACCTAACCTTAGTATCCCTTTTTGAAATATTTGATGCATCCCTTGCTTGTGTGTTTTGATACCTTGTGATTGCCTAGTACTGTAGCATGTTGGTGTAACTAGATGAGACCCCCAGACTGATATTACATGCCATGACCCTATAGGTTACACTTTCCAACTGAAAGATTTAAATAGGTTCTGAGACTTTGATTGTGGGAGTTTGACCTAGAAGGGGTACGATCATCCTAATTTCGAGGACGAAATTTTTCTAAAGTGGGTAGGATTATAACATCCAGTTTTCCAAATGAGGGTATTTTGGTCATTTTTAAAATTTTGAGAATTATTTGGAATTATTATGTATTATTTAGATTTATTGGAATTAATGTGATTTTTAGAGATTTTTTAGTATAATTGATTTTGGTGGTTTAGTGACTTTGACTTATGTTGACCTTGTAGACTAACCTAGTGGCTAACCTAGGTCATGACTAAGTGTTTAGGATTTGAGAAACTAGGTTGACTTAAGTTGATGAGGATTAACTCATTGGGATTAGTTTGGTAAAAATAGGAGCTAGTTTGATTAGGAATGGCTTGTGAAGTCACAAGTCATTTTATGACTAATAGGCTTAATGGCCCATAGCCCACACCCATTGAACCAAGCCCTAACCCTAGAAAATCTGACCAGCCCACTATGGTCAGCCCCCCTATTTATATGCTCCTAAAATTAGGGTTGCCTCTTTAGGAAACTTTGCCATTTGGAAGAGGTGAGTCCCCATCTTTGTAAATCCTTAGAAAATCCATTTCTCCTCCAAATTCCTTCAAACAAATTGCATTAGGACCTAATATTAGTATTCTTGCTGTTGTTGATGAGTATTTTCAGGGAACACACAATTTGAGGAAGTTTGGTGTTTGTGGAGCTCTTCCCATTTAGGGATTTTGAACCATTGTTCACCTATAGGTATATCTCCTTCTATTGCATTTAAATTATATTAAAAATCATTACTAGGATGCCCTAGCCCTAACCTAGCTGTAGGAATAGCTAACCCTAAGTTTTGTGTCCAATTCGTGTCCTATTTGGACACGTATCAGTGACATGGTGCATGTGTTCGACGAAATGCCCAAAGGACATTTCGGTTGAGTTTTAGAAATGTTTTTGAATATAGATTAGGGTTTTGGTCTTGCTTATAGGTTTCTAGTGTCTTGGTGTGGTTTTCGTGTCGTGTCAGGCCACGGGGGACACGGGAACACGCTGACACGCGCGCGCATGCACGGGCACTGTAGCTGCCCTGCTACTCGGGTGCAATTGCGCGCAGGACACGACACGAAGACACAAAATATTTGACACACACTAAGGGGCGACCACTGACATCACGTGTGTCAAGTGGTTCGAGCCCTTGTGTCGTGTCGGACACGATATTGCACGTGCACTGTGTGTGCACTTTGCGGTTCAGTGTGCCAGTCTTGTTTCCCTGTTTTGTTTCAGTTTTAATTAGTTTTAGTTCATGATTTTAATTGTGGTTTAGATCCTAATCATGATGTATTATCTATGATTGATTAAGTTACATATTAATTTAGGTTTTAATGAGGAATTGTGGATTCGAATAGTTAAATGGCATGTTAAATTGATACTGTTCTGATACTGGGTTTTTCATATATTTTGAAATATTAAATTCCAGTTCCTATTTGATATTTCAACTATAAACTTCTCCTACATGATTGTTAGTCCATATTAATGAAATATTCAATTCGATTTGGGCTCTTGGTAGTAAAATGGGGTTTTGACAATTGGGTTGAACTCTGAATTGTAATTGACTGATACTTAGTAATTTTCATTCCTAACATTTAAATTCCAGTTTTCTTGATGATTCTTCACTGTTAAATGTGTTCCCACATGATTGGTTGGTCATGTTAGCTTAATTTTATAATTTGAATTTGGGCTTGGGTGTGTTAATGAGAATTTAGTCATTGGATTGGATTTCGAAATTCCTGTTGGCTGATACATTGATTTCTTCCCTTTTCGAATACTGGTTTACTTTGAATGGAGTTTCTGAATATCATGAACTGGTTTCCTACAAACCTGTTATTTCATTCCTATGAAAACCTGAGATTAGTTTCCTTCTTCCCTGTAAACTGAATTGGATGAGTTAATGTGATTCCCATGCTGTGTATTGTAGTTTCAGTGTTTAAATGGGGGGGGGGAGAAAGGTTATCTAGAACGTGAATTGGTTTTCCTACCATTCCAACCTGAGATTTTGTTCACTGTGAACTGATACCTGAGAATTGACTCTCTTATATCATGGACTGATTTCCTTTTCTCTATATATGTATCACTCTTTGTTTCCAGTTTTCCTAAAAATTTGAGAATGGTTTCTTAGTTAGAATTGAACTGAATCCCCTTTTCTTGAAAACTGTATTGAATGTTTCCCTAGACCTGAGACTGAAATCCCTTCCTTAATGAGCTATGGATTGCATTTTCCTTTAACTGTAAATAGGACTGAGTTGGTCCTGCCTACTGTTGCCTATGTACTGAGAGTTGGTTCCCCTACTTGAGAACTAAATTCTGGGCATTAAATTCCTGTTTTCCTAACATGCCACAGTTTTATATAGCCTAACACACAACTTATTAACCTGTCACTTTACTGCTACCTCATGTACACTCTTGCACAAGTCAAGAACCCACACCCTCATGTCATGCCACTGATTTCCAGTTTACACTATAGTTAGTTTACTGTCATATCCTGTTTTCTATTTTTCCTGTTAGCACACATTCATGTGACCTGCCACTCTCTCACACATTTTCTCACATGGCACCCACTCTCATGTTTCACTAACACACACACATAACTCTCTTGACACCTCACTTCACTCATGACACACACACACATTAGCATATATATGTGGCACTCTATGCACACACACATGTTGGCTTTCCCAAATGAATATATATAGGTAGCCTATATGTTAGGTATAATTCTATATTAGATTGTATAATATATTAATGTGTGTATTATATTTTAAGCTTATAGATTGACATGTGATATGTGATTATAGGTTGGTTTAGGCATGGTATTGCCTAATGGCTAGCCTAGGCTCTTAGCCTATGGATGTATCTACTTGTCAGTTTAGAGTCTAGTTAGACTTGTGTGGTCTTGTTAGACCTAGAATAGACTAGTTAGACTAGTGTTTTCCATAAAGAAATTCTCTTTATTTGTTGTGTTTCTGGGAAAATTACAACTGTAGGAATCCGATCTAGAAGACGATCGCTTTATCCCTTGGACTATGCGAAGAAGAAAAACTCTCAAAATTTTGATAGTAGATATCAATGTATCTGTACAATGAATGAGAAAAAGAACTCTATTTATAGAGTCAAAACAGTAACTGAAAAGATAACTACCTCACCACTGGTGCACTTGAAAAGTCACGCAGACTCTAAATACACGCAGAGTTAGTGAGTAGTTACTGGACGTGGCCCGTAATTGTTGGACACATGTCATCAGTGCATGGGTCGTGTGCAAGTTACTGGGCACGCGAGAGAGAGAGATCGGTGGCATGGCTGCCACGTACTCCAGTTGAAATAAAATCCATGCTGACTTACTGAAGGCAAAAATCTACGCAGATTCGTTGACGCAGACTCGTTGAAGGCGAAATCCACGCAAGCTTTGAAGAAGAATACTTCAGAATTCACGCAGGTTTTGAGAAGAATAACTCAAAAGTCACGCAATGTTTTAAGGAAGGAGAAGGTTCAGAATCCACGCAAACCGCCAGCTGTCTTGATTTGGCACGCTTCGTCTGACACAAAATCTCTAACATTGATTATATTGTCAGCCGTATTAAATGAAGACAAGACCCAAAGTCATGCCAACTTGGTGAAGAGTGAGTCTTGCTAAGGAAGATTTCGAAAATCACACAAAAGACGGCTGTGATCTCTCGAGTTCTGTGCATACGTGGCATACGAGGAGACGTTTCTCGACTGTTGTGTTGTCAGTCATTATGATTCTGACGTATGGCTGAGCTGTCTCTGCGTGACTTCTAAAGGAGATGGCTAGGCAGAACTTAGCGTATCTTTTGTGCTGCTTCTCGGATCACTCTGCGTGACTTGTTCTGATCAACTCAGCGTGACTTCATTTTTGAGGCCTACAAAACCCCCTTCAAAGTTTTCGAAAAAATGATAAAATATTTTCGAAATACTTTGAAAACGAGATGATAAAATGAAATCAGTCACGCTAAGATGACTTTAAAGAGATATTTATCACTAAATGATTGGACTGTTGGGATTCTGTGCAGTTAGGATCCCGTATCAAGCTCCTAAATCGAGACAAATCATTATGGGCCGTTTAGAATGAGCCTATAAATAAGCCATAGATTACTTCTTTCCTTCTTTACTTGCATTTGAAAGAGAGAACCCACAGAAGAGAACTTCATCTTCGCCGACGAACTCCTTCTTCCCCGACTTCTTCTTCTCCTTTCTCAGCCGAAATGGCTCCCAAGAAAGCTGATGCTCAGGCCAAGGGGAAAGCCCCTGCAACTTCTTTGCGTGCCACTACTGACAGACTTCCTCGACAGGAAGTTCCGCAAGCTCCTATGCATCGTAAGTGATGGAAGAACATGAACTGTTGAAGACGAGTTTGATGAAGATGAACTCCACATAGAACTTTTTAGGATCTTAAAATAATAAACTTCAGAAATATATCCCCCCTTCTTAGGGCAAAGGATATTAATAAAGTATGCCTCCCTCTTTAGGGTCGGCCATACTTCACATTTTCGTGTTTACGAAGCTCTGTGTTCCACGTAAAAGGAGCATGACTCTCATGATTCTGCGTGACTTTTCACGTTGGCAGAAATGTCCATATTGAAATAGTCACGCAGCTTTCAGGATGACGCTGCGTAATTTTTCACATGTTGACAGAGATATCAATATTGAATTATTCATGCAGACTTCTGAGAGTCATCTTCTGGATAGATTAGTCTTCATCCTAATCTGTCTGGACTTTGCGTGAATAACTCACTCAGTATGTCACAGTAATATATCCATGTGGAGTCTGCATGACTTTTGAATTTTTCTTCAAATACCGTAATACACGCATAGACATAGGTATATCTGACTTTGTCTTCTTGTTATTTTCTTCAAACATCCGAAGCGAAGAAGCAGATTTTGAAGGGTGCTTGAGTATTTCATTTAAGCATGATCTATCTCATATAACATTCCCTCATTTTGATCTTCCTGAAGCAAGACTATCACTGTTGGCTAATCAAGACCACACAACCTTACTTTGCTTGATGAATGGACAACCTTTCCAAAGTCTAGATCTGGTATCCTATAAGAAACCAGCATTCTTGTTCGGAGATGCTATAGCACAAAAATCTCAGCCAAAGGGCATTAGGAAGAAGGTGTGCTTCTGCTTTGAGGGGGATGTGAAACAACCCATGTACTGGCCAAAGGTTTCCCGGGGTTTATCAATCATGAGACTTATGCATGCCAGCTATCCGAGAAAGATGTCCTGGTATTTGACAGAATATCAGCAGGCGAAGGCAAGCCGTATTATTTACAGGAAGGAGGGATTTTTCAGTGCCCCGGAGGATCATGTATCAGTATTTCGGGGTTTGAAGCCTGGATGCATACCACCTGAAGACTCAGCCATATTGATGCCATTCAGGATGCCCATTTTCATAAATGAATTCATGTCTAACAAGAATGCATTCTATCCCACCGACTCGACATCGAGGATGAACGGCCTAATGAATCAGGAGAATGTGAGATGGAAGACTTTGGTCAACTGGGCTTTGGAGAATTTTGCGACTGAGCTGAAGAAGATAAATCTCTATGATGCCGTCGTCAATTCATCCTACGGCTTCAAGCCCAAACCTTTCCTATTCTTAGCTTTGGTTGAGAGATATAATCACAGGACGGGGACCTTTATGACTCCGAAAGGAGAGATGGGCTTCGCCCTTCATGAGATGGAATACATCTCACACCTGCCTTCAGGCTCGCTGCCGTATGAGGAATATGTTCCTACAACAGAGGAACTGAACTTTCTGTCAGAGAAGAACCCAGAGATGGTCCATCTATTTGAAGAGATGATGTGCCATTTTGGCACGTGCACTCTATATTACAAGGGTTCCAAGGATGAAGCTGGCAACCACATTCAGAAGTGGATGTCCTACCTTTTCATGAACCGTGAAAAGGATGAAAAGAAAATAAATGAGAAGAGGTGGTATCAGATCAGCAACTTCAAACCTCTTTCTGAAAGTGAAATCACTCATTTGCTGGAGAAATATGATTGCAAAGATTTCACTATTACTGAAGACTGGTACGAGTTCAAAGCTGGAACCACTTTCAGCTCTTATGTTAGACAGAGCGGAAAGAGCTTGTCAAGGAACGGTCATCTGGCCGGATTCCTATCCCTGTGGTTAAGAAGATTCATCATTCCTGGCTCCAGCTCTTTGGACAGGATACACAGAGGTGTTATCTTTGCAGCAGTGCGCCTTGTGTATGGTTACAAGCTGGATTTGTTATCGACGATGACCTGTAGGCTAAATGCAGGTCTCCGGAATTTTGTCACTAATATGTTGTCTGTTCAGAGGATGATGACTGAAGAATTCCCAAGGATAGAGATGCCTTTCACATATCTTTATGGTTGGCTTCTCCTTCATCATGATGGTCTGATACCTCCAGGGGCAGGAGAAAGTAGCAGTCTTTTTCTGGAGAGGTACTCTGGAGAGACGTTCTGGAAGGTTCACACCCTCCCAGAATGTAGAAATGTATTGAATAGGGCATCACATTGGTTGATCCAATGTGTCCCTCCACCATCGGGCTATGAGAGTATGCCCTTAAATATGATGGACGGAGATATGGGAAACCGACTAGATGATGTAGCCTTCCAATGGTTACAGAGAATCCGGCCTTCTCATCTAGTATATCCTCACGAAGAAATGGCATATCTGGAACCATATTTACCAAGCCGATTTGCCAGACAATTCGGGTACGACCAACTCCATGTTGGGAACGCCACTACTTGTTTATCTGCTCGCGGAGGACTCATTGACGGAGCTCGAGCTTGGAGATATTTTGCAGCTAGAGATACAAAGGTTGTATTCTCTATGCCTAATCCTTTGTCTAGCTCGGGGCCAAAGATGCTTTATACGTATGCACGTTTCTATGTATCGTCGGGCACTTTCAGACCGAGTTTTAATCTGAAGACTTTTGTTGCAGAGGATGATCCAGCTCCATCGAAGAGGTCAAAGAAGAAAATAGTTATTCAGCACTTTCCTTCAGAACCCGAAGATGAGACAACAGAAGTTGAGCCTCCCTATGAATTATTCCAGGAAGAAAATTTTTCTGATGAGGTCCTTCCTCCTATATTTATATCTCTTTCTAAGCGGAAGAGAAGTGACGAATCTGAGACCATCTCCAAGAGGAGTACTAAGTCTCCAACATCTAGGAAAAAGAAGAAAGGAGTCTCCGTGACTGCTACATCATCTTTAGGCGGCATCTCGGTTGATGAGGACGATGCCGCTGATAAAGATGAAGAGACTGATGAAGACGACGCTCCTTTGATAAGGAGGTCAAGAGGCAGATATGTCAAGAAGTCTGCCAGCAAAATTAAGGGCAACAAACTCCTAGAAACGATCATGAGTGGAGGAGTTTTGCCAGAAATCAGTGAAGTAGCTTCTACTGAGAAGACCGAATCTGATGATATTCACCTTGCAACAGCTTCAACTGAACAGACTGAAGTAGAGTCTGTTCAAGTTCAGGAAATAACTGCTCTGACCACAAGTGGAGTAGCTATTGAACCCTCGGAGACGAGGATAATCCCATTTGAGCATGGGACAGAAGGTGTCATTCAAGCACTGGATGACCAGATCGATTACTCTGAAGAAGCAACAGCTCCGGAGGAAACTACCAAACAATCAAAAGTTCCTGAAATTCAAGCTGAAGAAAACATTTCTTTGGCCAGAGGCGACGAAGACGTACCGGCATCTGAGCTATCAGCTGCTGATGATCTGTTAAAGAATGTTTGTCAAGATATCATTCTTCGAACCGATATTCCAGAGACAACTGAACCGGCAGCCAATACTGAGCTTGCTATCGTCATTGTTCCAGAGACTCATGAAGATGTAAATATCATTGATTCTAAATCAGAAGCTCATCCTGAAGACGAAGAAGAAGAAGAAGCTGAAGGAGGAGAAGACTGGCATGCTGGCACCTCTACTCCTTATGATGAAGACAAAGTCAAGGGGAACAGAATGGAACTTAGCCCTGAACCTGCTCAATCACCGAACAACGCTCTAGCACCCAGTAATTCTGGAGCTGGAAGCAGCCATATAAAGCAGGTATCGGATACAATCATGGACCGGCTGCGAGAAGAAGCCAAACTCCCTACACATACCGAGTATGAACCTCAGCCAGGTAGAACTTTATTTCAAATTCTGTTTCCGCTGTTTCTTTTTTTTTTTAAATGCTGATTACATTTTTCTTTAACTGTAGGAACTGCTGCAGCAATGAGTTCGACTCATGCTCCGCTTATCCAGGCTGATGCTGATGAAGGGAATTCACACTTAACTTCTCCGGTGGCATATACTTCTGTTCCGAGGATAGAGAATATTCAAGCTTCTTCTTCCATGATAACAGCGACTCCTGGATTTGAGACTGGGTTAACAAGAATTCTAGGAATGTATTCAGATATCATTTACTCATATCTAGATACATATTCCAGATGTTTCTTGAAGGATAAAGCTATGCCTTTTTCTGATCTTCGAACTATGGTTAAGTTCCCTCTCATGGCGCTGCATCATGCTGGTTGTGAATCTCAGTGCATTTTCTTCAAACATCTCCTGGATGAGTTAGAAGTAACTATCCGAAAGTACTGGGAGACTAAGAAGGAAGATCTTCAATCTTTAACTGCAACTAAAATTAGTCAACTAGAGCATGAAGCGCAGTCCCAACAAGCAGCTCTAGAAGCATTTCTTGTCTCTTCTACTGAGAAATTAGTAGAAAAGGGCGAAGAAATATTAGCTACTCGTCAAAAAGTAGAGCTTCTGGAGAAGGATAAAGCGTCCAAGACTGAAGAGCTGAAGAAACTGAAAGAGGAATTAGCTCGTCTTCAGGAGTGCATTGCTGTCATGGAAACAGATCAAGCTGAGGTTGCTACTGCTTATATTTCTGAAGTTGAACGCTGTAAGACTCTTCAGAAGGAACGAGAACAGATGCAGGCGAAACAGATTGAAGAAGTTAGTCGTCGCCAGTCTACCATCATTACTTTTGATGAACAGAATGTTTCAATTGTAGCAGCAGAACGAGTTAGAAAAACTCATGAAGAGAAACTGACTGCTGTTCTAGATCGTATTAGGGAGCTGATAACTCCAAATGAGTGAACTTCTTTTATTTTCACTTTCACTTGTATTTCATGCTTTGATTCTGGAATGAGAGTAAATAAAAATCCTTGATCTGACTTTTGGTTTTGCTGTTTTGAAAATGATGGATTCATAGAAAATATGTTCAGAGGTAAATAATACATGACATATTTCAGTAGAATAGGATATACAAACGAACTTTGTAATTCTATCAAATGATATTAAACCAGAAATGATCTTAGTTTAATACTGATTGGAAAAAATAGAATTCAGACATAAAAATATCTTTGAATTCAATTTTTCATGATCTTTAGACTCGGAAATCAAAAGACTAGATGAATGAACGGGTTAACCGTCAGATTATAATGAACGGACGAACCGTCGGATAGATAAACGGATGAACCGTCAGGCATAAATGAACGGATGAACCGTCAGATGAACGGATGAACTGTCAGATGAACAGATGACCCGTCAAGTATGAATCATTTTTCAAAACAGACAATAGAAACTATATTGGAAGACAGAAGGTTGCAATAGAAGTCACCGATACTCGTATCGGAATCCCAAGAAGTGGTACTAGAAGAATCAGATCTCTTATCTTCGTCAGACTCGGGATCTTCATGGATAATATTAATGAAAGGAGTAGGAGCAGTATAACCCAATCCGCATTTCGTCCTTCCATATTTTAAAGGAGGAATCCGGATAGGTATTTTTCTTCCTTTTCCATTATTGAGGCCAGTCCTGAAGTCATAGCCCATATTTTTGATGATGTCTCTAGATTGCTGACTATAACGACGTAGTTGTAATCTTCCAGTATCATCCTTTTTGTCATCATCTTCAAGATCAGAAGGATTTTGAGGCCCTTTGTAGAAGAATATTGGAATGTCTCCTGGCTTTCTGCTGGGAACTAAAAAGTATGAAGATTGTACAGGTTCTAGAGATACATCTGTATGAACAGCCTGTACAACTCCTATGGTTATTGTGTTCAAGTCATCTAACAGATGTAAATAACTATGAACATAATTACACACATCAACGTACTGCAAAGGTGGAGACTTTTCATTAAATGTAAAAGCAGCAATATTTATATTGGGAGAAGGCTGAGCCTTAGAGATTTTAGCCAAGTCAATGACTAAAGGGGGAGAAGAAGAAGAAGCTTTGTTTCGATTAAGATCGATAACAAATGGCTCAGAAGAGGTGAGCTCCCTTGAAGTTTGAGATGGAAGAATAATCCGCCCTCCAACTGGAATTAGCAGAGTATCTTGTGAAGATACAGGAACTGTAGTACGCCCACTGACAGGAATGATCAGTGTATTTTGAGTAGATGACTGAGGTAACGGAGAGATCCGTCCACTCACTGGAATGATGAAAGAATCTTCTCCAGAGGATTTAGGAGATTGTTGCTGAGTAGTTCGACCTTTAACAGGGATTATTAAAGTCTCACTTTGTGCATCTTCTTTCTTTATAGCTTGTATGATCCTTGTATACTCTTCTTTGTACATTCGGGAATCATTAAAATAAGCTTCAACCCCATGGAAGGGATTTATATCAGCAACTTCTTTTTGTACTCTTCCATTGCTATCAATGTATTTAAAACATTAATGAAGAGTAGAGGGCACCACATTATTTTCATGAAGAAAGGGCCTCCCCAGAAGAAGATTATAGGATCCCGCGATCTCGATCACATAGAAAGTGACTTTAGATCTGAAATCGCCTATCTGAAGCTTCAGATGAATCTTTCCCAAAGGCTCACTTTGGCTTTGATTGAATCCCAAGATAGTAGTAACCGTCTTGGAGAGCTTGTGAAGAGGGATTTTTAGTTCATCCAACAGACTCTTCGGCATTATGCTTATAGCAGACCCTGGGTCAATGAGGATACGATCTATCTTCATCGTATCAATATAACCAGTGTAGTAGAGAGGTCGGTCATGTCGATTATCCTCCAGTAGCATGTCGTCTTGTGTAAAGGTGATATTTGGGATAATCTCCAATACATTGTTGCAATGTAAGCATGTGGCAGGTTCCGCATCTGGCTTTTTCAATTGTGCAAGACAAGAGTCAGCTTGTAGAAGTGCTTCACTTAAAGTCTCCCAAGTCTCTTTGGAAAGACGTAGAAGTTCAAAAAGGGACATTCTAGCTGGAGTATTAGCAAGTTGAGCCAAAATGTCGAAGTTGTAAGGCTTCTGAAGTCCAAAAGGAGAAGACTTCTTGATTGGCTTATCAAACCGAGCCTGTTGTTTGCCTTTCTCCAGAGCCGTAGGCTTGGAAAGAACAGGTTCAGTGGATGATTCTTCTTTAGGAGGAACATTAGGAGCATCTTTAGCATCTGAAGGGATATCAGTAGGATCTTCAGGATTTTTAGAATAATCCTTTAGGTAAGGTTTCCCCGTTAGAGTAGCACTAACAAGTGCTTCTTCTTTGTCTTTTGGCTCTGTGTCAGAGGTAGACCCAAGAGAAGTCATATGACATGACTTGATCTTTCCAGCCTTCTTGGATTTTTGAGAAGAAATCTTTTGAGGAGAAGGCGATTCAAAATCTGCCACTAGATCAGGATGGATCCACATGATTTCCCCTGTTTCCAAAGTGATTGGCACTAATCCTTCAGACTGTGGAGGAGGAAGATTCACTATGTCAAGAGTTGCGTTGGGAATAGGAACAATCCCACTTTCAAGGAGTTGAGGAGGGAAATCTCCAAATTGCATAGAGACGACGTTGGAGGTGACGGTCTTCTCTTTTGGAGTAAGAGAGATAGCTCCAGATTTAATCATTTCTTGGATCTTTCCTTTCAGTACATAACATGTACGAATTGTATGACCCAGCATTCTGTGATATAGACAGTATTTAGGATGATCTGTCTTACCAGCTTCATCAGGTTTCTTGATCTCAGGTAATTGTATCTTATTACCTTTCAGCAGACATTCAAAGATACCAAGGACATTGTCGTCGTCAAAAGAATATTCTTCTTTGGAGCGAGGTGTTCTTGATTGTTGAGTTGTAGAGGCAGGAGTTTGAACATTTGATGTATCTTTGCTCTGAAGATTAACTTCAAGAGTTTCTTTTCCTTTACGAGCATTATTTTTATTGTTAGCACCTTGTCCTGTTTCTTTAGGAGTCATCTGCACTCCTAAACCTTTGAAGGTTTCAGCACTGATTTCTGCAGCTTTGGCACTAACTATAAAGGAAGGCCAATCTTGAAATTGAGTAGACCCTGTCCACATACTGATGATTGGCAATAAGTTTGATTTGCACGTGTCAATGGTGACAGCATCAGGAGTTCCAAGAGGCATCTTCAGAGCTTCTCTTCGAAACCGTTCAATGTATTCCTCTGTAGATTCATTATTTTTCTGCTTGATTCTAATAAGAGCAGACATAGTCATGTCATTAAGCCCTTCATAAAACCTTTCAAGAAACATCTGTTTAAAACCAGCAAATGAGATAATACTCCCATCTGGGAGACTCCTATACCATTCATAAGCCGTTCCCTTGAGACATCCAATAAATACCCGAGTAAGGAGGGCATCACTTGGTTGCAGTTGATCAGTCATCACTTCAAAGTGATTAATAAACTGACTTGGAGAAGTGGTTCCATCATAGAATGAGATAGTAGGAGGCTTGTATTTAGGAGGATATGATACTTGCTTCCATTTTATCGGATAAGGCTGCTTGATGCCTAACCTTTGTAAACCATCCTTCTGTTTGAATGCCTCGAATTGAGTTTTGAGATTCTTCAATTCTTCAGAGACAACTCCCGAAGATTGTGGAGTTGTGGCTTGTAGAGAATAGTTGGGAGGAGGAACAGCATTGTAAGCACTACCCCCAGCTCCAGAGAGACTGGGATTTGGTTGAGCTGGTCCAGGAGTATTGGATTGTACTGCTGGAGGAACTTGTACTGGACTTATATCAGTATCAACTGGTATGGCATCTGATACAGTCTGTCGATTTTGCAACTGAGCTGTCATGAGTTCATACATCGACTTCATTGTGTCAGTCATAGACTTCATTTGCTGTTCCAAAGAAGCAATTCTTTGATCTTGAGGAGTCAAGGAAGAAGAAGGTTCATCAGTATTCCCATCCACCATGTAAGTCGTGACTGTATGAGGGATTATTGATAAAATAGTAGATGTTGTATGCTCTGAATCATTGCTTCGTGCATCAAAGTCAACTATAGGAGAATTACCCCCAGTAGGAAGAGGTGGGAAGTTAGATTCTCCAAGAAATTCAGAATCAATTTCAGGGATCAAATTTCTTTGACTAGAAGCCAGGACTCTTGCTCTGGTGTTTCTATATACTCCATCTGGACTATCAACTCTACCCCCGGTGTCCCGAGAAGTCATGTTGACAGAGGCAAACAAAGGCTCATCTTCATCAGGCATAGGTTTATACTGAATCCTATTGAAGACAGACTATCGTTTATTTTGACATCTGTATTGTATTGTGACTCTTGGCTGGAAGTCACATTCATGATCACCATGGTTTTGAACTGTTGATTGACATCTGCACCGAATTATGACTCTTGGATAGAAGTCACATTCAGCATGTTCCTTTGATATAGAATTACTCCTTCTCTTCTGTTGAAGATATTCCCGTAAATCTGTTTGTGAAGATTGAGGAGTATACTTCCTGTTCTTGGGTCTTGATGGCTCTTGATTATACAAAGAGTGATTAATGTGAGCCACATAATTTCTTGCATACTCTGCATCTGGATCTTTTATCTTCATATCCAATTGGTATGGTTTCTTAACACCAGAAGTGCTGAGTTTTGTTCTTAAATCAGTGGAAGGTAACACATTAATTTTGGAAACATGGAGTTTTCCTTCCATTGATCTGGATATTTGCAGAGAAGGAAGAGTTGAACCACTCCTTTGATTAGGAGTTGGTAACAGACCCTCTTTAATGGACAGATTCCGTGCCTAATTTGAAGAAATCAAAGAAGAAGACATTAAGGAATGTTTTTTCTTAGACTCATTCAAGTTTTGAGACATAGAATGTCCAAAAGGAAGAGTAGTCAAAAGACCATCTCCTTTCCTTTGACTAACAAAAGTATCAGTCAAAGCTGTTCCTGAAGTAAAAACTACAGGAGCAGAAGAAACAACTAAAGAGTTATTCCTTTTCGAAGGGACTTTGTATGGAAGACCACCCCCAGTTCTAGTAGAACTCGGTGAAGAAGAAGAGATAACTAAGGAGCTATTCTTCTCTGATGAAATACACGCTAAAGCAGATTTGGCTAAAGAACCAGTACTGTTAGCGTGACTTTTGATTTTAGAATTACACGCTAGAACAGATTTGGCTAAGGAACCAGTACTGTCAGCGTGACTTTTGAATGTGGGATTATACACTGGAATAGATTTGGCTAAAAAGCCAGTACTATCAGCGTGACTTTTAGAGTTGAATTTGCATGCTGGAACAGATTTGGCTAAGGAGCCAGTACTGTCAGCGTGACTTTTAGAGTTGAATTTGCACGCTGGAACAAATTTGGCTAAGGAGCCAGTACTGTCAGTGTGACTTTCAACTTTGGAGATACACACTGGAACAGATTTGGCTAAGGAGCCAGTACTGTTAGCGTGATCTTTGATTGCTGTCATCTTCGAGTGCACAAGAGTGTGCGTGCTTGCAGTAGAGCTCTTGCCAGTGTTAGGAGCAGACACTGTGGCAGAGACTTCACCATTGACTGCCAACTGATTCTTAGGGACATAGACAGAGTGTCCCTTCGACTTGGCAGTGATGATGGAGGCTGGAGTGGGCTTGCCACCCTTAGCCCGCTGCATTTCTTCATAGGCGAATTGATCGAATTTGATCGTCATCACCTTCTTCGTCGAGCCGATTGACGAAGTGTCGCATTGAGTTGTTGCCATCTCAGAAGAGGAGATGGTTTTCCCCAGCAGAGTCACCAATTTGTTTTCCATAAAGAAATTCTCTTTATTTGTTGTGTTTCTGGGAAAATTACAACTGTAGGAATCCGATCTAGAAGACGATCGCTTTATCCCTTGGACTATGCGAAGAAGAAAAACTCTCAAAATTTTGACAGTAGATATCAATGTATCTGTACAATGAATGAGAAAAAGAACTCTATTTATAGAGTCAAAACAGTAACTGAAAAGATAACTACCTCACCACTGGTGCACTTGAAAAGTCACGCAGACTCTAAATACACGCAGGATTAGTGAGTAGTTACTGGACGTGGCCCGTAACTGTTGGACACATGGCATCAGTGCATGGGTCGTATGCAAGTTACTGGGCACGCGAGAGAGAGAGATCGGTGGCATGGCTACCACGTACTCCAGTTGAGATGAAATCCACGCTGACTTGCTGAAGGCAAAAATCCACGCAGATTCGTTGACGCAGACTCGTTGAAGGCGAAATCCACACAAGCTTTGAAGAAGAATACTTCAGAATTCACGCAGGTTTTGAGAAGAATAACTCAAAAGTCACGCAATATTTTGAGGAAGGAGAAGGTTTAGAATCCACGCAAACCGCCAGCTGTCTTGATTTGGCACGCTTCATCTGACACAAAATCTCTGACATTGATTATATTGTCAGCCGCATTAAATGAAGACAAGACCCAAAGTCACGCCAACTTGGTGAAGAGTGAGTCTTGCTAAGGAAGATTTCGAAAATCACGCAAAAGACGGCTGTGATCTCTCGAGTTCTGTGCATACGTGGCATACGAGGAGACGTTTCTCGACTGTTGTGTTGTCAGTCATTATGATTCTGACGTATGGCTGAGCTGTCTCTGCGTGACTTCTAAAGGAGATTGCCAGGCAGAACTTAGCGTATCTTTTGTGCTGCTTCTCGGATCACTCTGCCTGACTTGTTCTGATCAACTCAGCGTGACTTCATTTTTGAGGCCTACAACTAGTATAGACTTGTTTGACTTAGGTTTGACTTGGTTGACCTAGTTTGACTTCTAGGGTTGACCAGAGTTGACCAAGAGTTGACTTTGGTCTAGATTGACCTAGATTCATGTAGAATGCATTGTAGTGCATCTTATTACCATTCTGGACTTGTTGTGACTTGTGCTGTTCTAATAGGAGCCAGACACCACTCCTCAGACAGTATATATTCTCCAGATTCTCCGGTTACAGGCGAGTACATTCTCTGATCATTTTATATCTTGTTTAGGATTATATTTCCTGCTTTAGATTACTTTACATGATGCTGACACGTTGGAAACACGGATTAGTACTATATGGATCTTGTTGTGCGATGTTATCCCCTTAGCGGATACATCGGGTATTCGTGTTCGTGTACAAATCGTGAGCATTGTGTACTCCTTGTATTCGTGATATTCGTGTACAAATCGTGTGAAATCGTGTATACTCATGTATTCACATGATCTCGTGTGCGACTATACTTCGTGTGCAATAACATAACTTAACTAGATCCTTGTGTATTGATTGGGGGCGGGGGAGTAGAAGTGGTTATGTATTCAACCCAGTAGATTACTCGTGTACAACCTCTGTAGATTACTCGTGTATAATATCGTGCCGTCTACATAACCATCTTGTGCTCTGAATCACTAGCACTGTTAGTTCTCTATATATTGTAGCTATTTACTTACAGTCTCTCTCTTTTTATCATATTATTTTTTCAGATCCTGTATCTTACTCTCTAGCATGTTTATATTTCCTAACCGGTTATGATTTGTTGAGATGTACTATACTCGCTCCTGTCCTGACTGGACCTATTGAAAATTTTACAGTGAATGACGAGGCTCTGGTGTCTATCCCTCTTGGTGCAGCATTAGACATCACTAGTGACTTGGACCTGCTAGCAGGGGATGATACTTCTCTAGATTAGGGTTGTCTTTACTTTCTGGATCACTGTAGTTAGATTCTGGGATATTTCTGAGATATGTATTTATTTTAGTCACTTAGAATTCTAGATTGTATCTCTGTGATGTTACATTCCTGGATGTTATCTATCTTTATCTTTCTATCTCATTTCTGTTCTATTCTAGATGTGGTTGAGTTATATTCTGTTATGTCACCCCCATTCGGGGAGTATAACTGTATATTACCCTTATCTGTTAGATGTTATGACCTAGGACAGCGTTCTACCGCCGACACTGGAGCGTAGGCTGGACGTACCCACGTCACCTGCCCTTATTCTAGGGTGCGGGTCGTGACACTTATGCATATGTCTAAGTATGGTTGGTCAATTTTTTGAATGGTATGATTGCTTATGTAAAGTTCTAACCATTGCAGGCTAGGCAAAAAGGGATGAAGATAACCACGGTCACTATATTTATGTTCATATGATGTCTAACTGTATCTGCTGCAGGGACACGATATTAGACACATTTATAATAAGTTGCTATGCTTGGATATTGCCATGAAACTGATCCTAAGGCTAATTAGAAAGATCACCAATATAATGTTGCATGTTTTACTAAATTTACTTAGTGTTTTGTTTGGGTGCGAGTAGGTCTTGATCAGTGCAGCGAGGACAAAAGTACTAATCTCCCATTAGTTTGCTTGCATGTTCAGGTTGTGATCGGCTCGGCACGGGGCTTGGCTTGGACGCCCCGAGGCATGGAGTCCTTAGCATTTCAAGAGGAGCTACCGCAATGGCGTTCGGACTTGCGACATAGAGATGTTCGGCCGAAGACTACTTGTTGGCTATAAAGAGGCATAATATATGGAACGATGTAATCCTTTATGAGCTAGAGAGATAATGAGCGTTGTAGCCAGTTGGCGTATTCAGTTGGGCTATTCAAGCCTTTGTAACCTTCAGTTCATTATTAAAAAAAGAGATTCTTATTGTATACTATGTTTTTCTTTCGCTGTTTATGTTATCAATTTGAGATAAATACTATGTGAGCCTGTTATCATGCCTTGCACAAGCGCAACTCCAGGCCCGTGCGGCATCACGCCCCAGTGAGGAAGATAATTCGGGTAAAAATATAAAGAACATGTAGGCAACTCTAGAGGGAGTGTGAATAAAGTTTATAACAATAATAGCCAAATAAAAATTAAACTCTTTTCACCAACAGTAAATAATCAGAGTAAATGCGAAAATAGAAAGATCAAGAGAGCATACACAAACACAGTCGTTTTTAACCTAGTTTCCCTTGTGGAGGACTAGTCCATGCCTGAAAACTCTAGTTCAGGATTAAGTTCACTATTTGTGAAATAGTAGTTACATCCCGTGCCTTTTCTTCAGAAGAGCACGTCAACTTCTTACAAAGATCGTTGTGGCGATGCTTGGAATTTTTCAAGCGACTTTATTGACTCTTGCATAAACTTCTAACTGAATAGCACTGAGCACTTTGAGGCTTAGGAAGTTGTGGCTAGTAGATGAGAAGGTTAAGGCTTATATGAGGCTTATAGAGAAAAGAAGAGAAGATTGGATGATTGAAAATGAGAGAATTCGAGGCCTATTTATACTAGTTGGAATAGGCAGAATTCGGCCAGAATTCTGTGTCAAGAATTCAAATTTTTTGCCGTTGGACAACTAGCATACATCAAACCCTAAAAATTAGGGTCCTGTAATTTAGGAGACAGAGTTCGGCCCGAACTCTGTCTCCACAGGACAGAACTGCTCAAATGGGCTGTGTGGGCTAGTTTAGTTTGGTGGAGCTTTTAGTTTTGTTTGGAGATAAGGTATAGGCCCAAACTACTCACTGCTACTCAGTTTATATTTAGCTAGACTCAATAAATATAAAAATACAGACTCAAAAATCGAGTACGCTGCAGGAGAGAGCCGACGTCCGTCTTACACTGAGTTCTATCTTGATGTGTCATATTGAATTATGACAAGTATCATATTGTCAATTTTATCAATATTTGGTTGACTGTGATTTTGGGTCAACAATCTCCCCCATATTGATAATTGATAAAATAATATTTGTATATTCAATGTTCATACCTGGACACAAGTAGTAGTCATGCATAGAAGCAATAGCACCCCCATAAAAATTGCTCCCCCATAAACATAACTTATCTGTAAGCTAATGTTCCTTTTTTCTGATAAACACAATCTCTACCAAAACATAGATATTACAGTATATGATATGAATATCAAATAAATCTCCCCCTTTTATCATTTATCAAAGATGCATATCTAATATGAATAACAAACTTAAACAAACAGAAATTTGTAGAAAAAAGTAACTGGCAAGCACACCATAGTAATGATAAACCGCAGATAAAGTCTAAAGACCCATAAAACATAGAGTGTACTCATACAATAAAATCAACTACATAAATAGAAGTCTATAATGCATAAAAACTAATAAGACCATCAGCAGAGCAGCAGGCATGAGACCACATCCATCATGGAGCGCGAGATGGTCCAGCACCGTCAGATGGATCAGTATCCGAACGACGAGGATCCACGAAGGCTGCATCTGGATCCAGATATTGCATAACCCAAGGGTCGTCGATACGATACCCGTCGTGAGATGGATCCCGCTCTATAGGAAGTGGCTTAGAAGGATGCCGAGACATAGTGTACCGAATGTCATGTAATAAGTTGCTGATGGCACTTATCTGCAAGGTGGTACGATAGTCTAACAGGGTCCAGCGATCATCCTCCAACATGAAACGATCGTAAAGCATGGTCTGGATAGACGCGAGAGCAGGAGGAGGTGCGAGCACAGACTACTCAAGAGCAGGTGCATCAGCTTGAGCATCAGCAGGAGATCCGACAGCTGCCTGAAGCCGCCTTGCCTTAAATAGAAAGGTAGGGGCTGGAAGGAATTGTCACTCATCGAGAGGGACATGAAATGCACGAAAATCCATAGGCAAATAGAGAGCATAGACCAAAGATAGTGGCCTCTTATTTGTATTGATCATCTAGTCGATCATAATACGTGGAAGGTTGAACGGGACATGGAAGTGAAGGTGATACAAGACAGAAATCTCAAAATAAAAAACTTCATCAGTCGATCCCGTTTTGGGCAAGATCGTGGAGAAGACAATACGATAAAGTTCGTAGAAATAAGGGTTAAGGAATTTTACAAGTAACTTGCGTGGACGTGTGTTCGGGGTACACAAATCGTCCTTGAAACTCTCAAAGGAAGACCCATTGGGGAATTGAAAATTGCGTGCATCGACAAGCTTCTCCCACGAGTTGGGTTCCAGAATCTCGAGATATTCCGCAAGTTCAAAATCATCGAACGAGATATCAATTCCAGCAACATGAGAATATAAACGTGTGTCATCAGATATGAGATTGCAATAAAACATATGAATTGTATTCAAGTAAATAAGTGAAGTAGTAGAAACTAATTCATCAAGACACAGATCATGAAATAATGAGTCATAACGAGAAACTATAGTGAAGTTGATGGGATGACCCGCACACACGGGCCGTGATCAAAAATCATTGAACCATTCGTTTGAGGCATCCAATGACACAAAAATTCGATCATCGAATGTGTCGGGATCATTGGGTCTTGGTGGATTGAAAAGAGGATGAATAGGTTGATCAACATAAAGAGGAGGGTTCGATGAGGAAACACCCTCGGTTCGAGCCCTTTTTCTTCTATTAAACAACCTAGGTGCCATTGAACAATGAAGGAAATTTAAAATTGAGATGGAGAGGAAAAGAAGTTATTATCACCCTCGGATTTTGTTATACGTATTTTGGTATGCGTATACGTATCTCGGACCCGTATTTTGATTTGTCCTGACTGGCTAGCCTTGGTTTTTGCATTTGGCATAGGTTAGTTAGCATTTTCTGGTTTGTGTGGTTTATCTTGGCCTTGGCAAGCATCGGGTTTGGTTGGGTTCGGCTTGGTTGGGTTCGGTTTGGGTTAGCATGCAAACCCCTACCTACCACCATCCCTCCATTTATTAACCCAACAACCCTTCTGTCTCTTCATTCATTTTCTTATTTACTCCTCTTCTTCTTCCTCCATTAACTCTCTCCACCTACCGAGAGCTTAGGCAAGTGCATCTTGCTTTCACTTGAAAATCCATTTTGATGGTTCCAACTTCCTAGCATGATTCTATACCACTTTAGAACTTGAAGATTTTCATTTTGGTGCATGGATTTTTGAAGATCTAGGTTTTAGCATTTTTGATATCTTAATGGTTTTGATCTTCTAAACTTGGTTGTTTTCGAAGATTGAGAGTTCCATATAGTAGGAATTTTTGATTTTACGCAAGTTGGCTTTCATCGAGTCTTGGCCGAGATGGGGTTTCTTGAGTCTCTTGAGTCCCATAGCTGCATGTCTCGGCCTTGATAGAAGTCGAGCATTTTACGCACACGTTTTACGTGCCAGCATAGTGTTTTCCTTTTTTACGCACACATTTTACGTGCTCGCGTAGTGTTTCCTCCTTTATGCACACGTATTTGCGTGCCAGCGTAATCTCTTATACGCCGAGTTCATTCAAACTCTATGCAGGGGCTACTCCGCTCGCGTGGAGTGCTCGCTCGCGTAGAGCTCCGCTCGCGTTGAGTGCTTGCTCGCGTAGAGTCCCGCTCGCATGCAGTCTAGCCCGCGTAGGGAGCTGTCCTTCCTTGGTCTTGCCTATGTAAAGCTATTTTACGCTCGGGGCCCCTTGGCCTAGCGCAGTTTTACTAGCGTAGAGTCTTGGGCCCTTGGCGTACCCCGATTGCCTTTCTATGTTCTTGCACTTTTGTCATGAACTTGATAATCATGGATTGGATAGTATAATTGGAATGATGGTTGTATACGGCATGGTATAACAAGTAACTGACGTGGCATGACATGATACGACGAGTAAGCATGATGGGAACTATTGAATACTGTTGCGACGGCAAGCATGACATGACAAGAATGAATGATCTGGACACCGTGGATGATTGTGTTTGTACTAATGAACCAGTACTATCTTGCATCATGTCTAGGGCATGGATCCCTGAGTACCACGGTCAGGGGTGCCTACTTAAACTGACTAAGTCTAATAACTAGAATAACCCAGTAGTCATGAAGAGATTTTCCAGCTACAGGCGATCCCGTTATCTGGGTGCCCCAATATGGGATCTGTAGCCTGCCGTCGAGTAGGGCACATTACCAGCACACAGTTATGTGTTGCACCCTTCAAGCTACTTAAGGGTACATGCGTTTCTTGGACGATGTACCTACATAAATTCAATCCCTAATTGCGTCCGGATAACCTGGATGGTCTGCAGGGCTTGTGACTGTTGGAACAAATCTCATTGCATCATGTTAGTAACTAGGCCTGTGATAACACTAGTTAGTTAAAGTATCAAACCGTACTTATTTCTTGGCCGTGAATGATGGATGAAGTCTAACCAGTCTAAGCCTTGTCTTGTTCCAGTACCTGGCTAGCTCGGAACACGAATGCTTATGCTTACCTTATCAATAACTGATCAGAATAATTTCTCATCTTCTTGACATTTATTGCTCTATTTATATTTTATGTCTTATTTATCTTCTTATTTTATGGTCTGATATGCTGGTTTTAGTTCTCAAGTGAAGCCTCCTTTGTGGTACTTGCTCTTTCTGGGATCTGACCCAGCTGGTTTTATATGGCCAGATACCGGAGCAGCTCCAGAAGATTGTTTTCCATAAATAAGTTCCTTTATTTATTGTGTATCTGGAAAAATTACAACTGTGGGAATCTGATCTAGAAGACGATCACTTTATCCCTTGGACTATGCGAAGAAGAAAAGCTCTCAAAATTTTGACAGTAGATAACTATGTATCTGTACAATGAATGAGAAAAAGAACTCTATTTATAGAGTCAAAAATAATAACTGAAAAGATAACTGTCTTCACAGCCTGTACTTAGTAGAAAATCACGCAGGATTTAACATACGCAAGGTTGTGAGAAGTTACTGGACGTGGCCTGTAACTGTTGGACACATGGCGATCATGCATGAGTCGTGTGCAAGTTACAGGACACGCAGGCGAGAGATCAGTGGCATGGCTGCCACGTACTCCAATTTGATGAAATCTACGCAGACTTATTGAAGACAAAATCCACGCAGACTCGGGGCAGAAAGCTTCAAAATCCACGCAAACTTGGGGCAAGAAGCTTCAGGATCCACGCAGATTCGAGGCAAAATGCTTCAAAATCCACGCAAGCTTGAGGAAGAAAACTTCAGAATCCACGCAAACTTGAGATGAAGATCTCACAATACACGCAGACTTGAGGAAGATAACTTCAGAATCAACGCAAACTTGAGATAAAGATCTCACAATACACGCAGACTTGAGATAAGACTGCCAGCTATCTTGATTCAGCGTGCCTCGACTGACACAAAATCTCTGACAGTGATTGCTTTTGTCAGTCGCATTAATGACAAGAAGCTCTTTTGGTACGCCAACTTGATGAAGGTTGAGTCTTGCTGAAGAAGATTTCGAAAATCACGTAATAGACGGCTGTGATCTCTCGAATTCTGTGCATACGTGGCATACGAAGAGACATTCTTCGACTGTTGTGCTGTCAGTCATAATTACTCTCTGACAAATGATGAGTTGTCTCCTCAGCGTGATTTGTAAATATTGTCCTGATCAACTGAGCGTGACTTTTGACTCTGTCCTGATCAACTCAGCGTGACTGTCATTTTTAAAGGCCTACAAGACCCCCTTTAAAGTTTTCGAAAATTGAAAAGACTTCAAAATTTTTGAAATACTTTGAAAAATAAGATGATAAAATGAAATCAGTCATGCTGAGATGACTTCAAATTTTTCAGAAGTCGAAAAGACTTCGAAGTTCTTTGAAAATATCCAAACGAACTTATTAAATGTCATAATGACTCTTCGTTCTCCGAGACTGATTGCATCCAATTTATGGTGGTATATGAACCGCCGGCGAGTTCTGTTATATAAACAGGGAGAAGATTCATTTTTAATCTTCATCTTACGTCAACATGACACCAAAGGAAGAAGCTGAAGAAGAAGCACGCAAATTGGGTTTTTGTTCCCATGGTGATCCCACTTTTGAGGGTAAGGAACCGGAGCCCCTAGTCTTCGAGTTCAAAGATGATCCCATGCATTTAGCCAAGAATTTCCTGAGCTATTTTGGTCTGGATGGCTCGTCTTCTTCTGACGGACGCAGCCTTGCAGAGCAGCGTAAAATGTTGAAGGCTCTGTTACACCGCATGGGGTTAAGAGCGTAGAAGAACTGGGCACTAAGCTCAGCCGCTCTACTAAATAGAGCGTGTCTTTTATACTTTTGTCTTCTTTTGAAAATGTTGCACTTCTTCTTTTGTCTTTTGTAAGGCCATCAGTGCCCGTCTTGAAGAATGTAGTACAACTTTTGTGTTTGAACAACGTGCATTAATGAAGAATGTTAATTAGCACTCTTTGACTGTTTCCAATGTTGCGTTGTCTTCCAAAGTACACGTGACACTCATTTTATGGTTTACGAGCGCTATTTACGCGGATCTTTTCCAAGAATAGGCTTGTACTTTGTCCTTTAAATAGATAGATGAGTTTCACAGATACTCATCTCCCATTCTTCTTCTTCTTCTCTGATAATGAAATTTTTGTGAGATTTTATTCTCAAACAGGAAAGCAACAATTTCTGTGCACTGTATCAAACATGGGTTTGCCAATTCTTAGCACCAAACTTGAAGGTAAGTCCAATGTAGTACGCGTACTATGGATTTTTGTCTCTGACTGAACATGATATGTCTGACTAGCCAGTACGTGCCAAATGACATTTCTGTTGATTAATTCTCTTTTTCCTTGCTGTTCTCTGCAGAAGCTCGGCTGAAAACTTTCTTTAGAACTGGCATTGGCGATTTGGATGCTGTGGGGAGCGTTCTTCTGACACCAACATCAGGGAGCTCATGCGCTTTTGACGCACAAATCAGACAACTCAGAACTCTTCGTAGGATAAAAGGGTCTTCCTCAGATGGTAGGAAGAGCCTTTATACACGAGAGTTGGATGGTGGAGTCAGCTCTACCCCAAGAAATCGGGTAGTAGAGTTCCTTTCAAGGAAGAACTAGGAATTGTATCCCAATGTGGAATACATTCCTATCTTCCTTGAGAGGTTACCCCAAATCCACCAATTGTATTGGCAGCACCACGACTTCGGGCTGCCATACTCTGTGGTTCTCCTCTCGTCTGAGAAAGAAGACCAGAGTTTGATTCCTGCTGATCTGGTCGTGACTGGGACCCAGACAATCAGGAATTGCCACCAACAACGAACCTGACGGAGAAGGTCCGACGGAGAAGATCCAAAGAAGAAGATAGATCTCTATTAGGTTATTGTTGTGGTGTAGAATGAAAATCCAAGATTGTAATAGATTTCCATTATGATTTGTAAGAAAGTCTAAGAAAATGTAATAGACTTTTTATGGTGAAATAAGAATGGAAATGATAATTCTTCTATGCTCAATAATTTGTATTTGTGGATGAATTGTGGACATGATAGATAATAAAATCTTTTTTTCTGTTTTAGAGTATATGATATTATCAGAGGTATTATGGACGTGATAATACGTATGAACTCAAAAGAAAATAGATTGATTTCTATGCAGAGGTCAAAAATGACAAATGAGTAAATAGATTCGAAATTGATTCAGAGGTTATGAAAACATGATAAATAACGAATCCCCAAATAAATTGATAGAAGATTATGAACGGACGAACGTAATAAATGAACGGATGAACCGTCAAGTATTAATGAACGTGTGAATCGTCGGATGAATGTGAGAAATGAACGGATGAACCGTCAAGCATTAATGAATATGTGAATCGTCGGATCGTCGGATGAATATGACGCTTCACTATTTGAGGAACTTCTGCCTATAAATATAGCAGAAATCTGACAAGAACGAACACTTCTACTTTCAAACATAAAAAATGTCGTCTGAAGAAGCATCCAAGAAAGTTGGAATTGCCATGAAGATTCAGAAAGGTACTGGAGAACGCCCTGCTGATCCAATTCAATTGAAGAAGGCGGTAGCAGGCGAAGGTTCGTCTGTACCCAAGCCACCAAGGGATATTCTGGACTTCCTGCTCGAACCAGGAAAGACTGAAGAAGAAGAAGCCATGAGAATGGCCGCTTGTAAGTTCCTCGTGGGTTCCAGCAAAGAGGTTCTCAGTTCTTTTGCTGATCGCGTCTTCGAGAAGGACGGCAGTGGCCCACGTCCAAATATAGAAAAGGATGATAGTGATCTTCCTTAATATCATGTATCATCATTCATGATTAAAATAAAATAAAAATTTTATTTCTAAACATGAAACTGTCTGATGATTACAAGCATTTACATTTATACATAGTACTTCTTAAGGAATTTGCCCTTAATAGGCATCAAAATTTTTCGACCATCCAATTCTGAGAGTTGATAAGCTCCATTTGAGAAAACTTTGCTCACAATATAGGGTCCTTCCCACTTTGCGTCAAATTTGCCCTTGCTCATATGAGTCATAGTCATAGGACGTCTGACTGTTAGAACAAGTTCTCCCTTTTGATACGATCGAACTCTGACTTTCTTATTAAAAGCTCTTGAGATTCTAGCTTGATAGAATTCAATATTCTGTTGAGCAGATAATCGCTTTTCATCCAGAGCTTCTAATTCTTGAAGTCGAAGACGATCATTATTTTCTGTAGTGAGTTCATTAGCGATTGCTATCCTTAAAGAAGGAATTTGAATCTCTAATGGAAGAACAGCTTCGCAACCATACACCAGAGAGAAGGGTGTACTTTTAGTAGTATTACGAACTGTAGTGCGATAAGCCCACAAACATTCACCGAGCTTCTCACTCCAATTACGTTTGTTAGTAGAGACAAACTTCTTTAGGAGTTTGATGATGGTCTTGTTGAAAGCTTTCGCTAATCCGTTAGCTGCCGGATTATATGCAGTAGAAGCCACATTGTTGATCCGGTGATCGTCACAGAATCGAGTAAACTTCTGACTGACGAACTGTGGTCCGTTATCATGAATAATGCGTCAAGGAACACCAAATCTGTAGATGACATGATGCTTAATAAAGCTGATGACATTAGACGTCTTAACTTCAGATAAAGGAATAGCTTCGACCCATTTGGAGAAGTAATCGGTTATTGCGAGAATAAACCGATGACCCTTGGATGACGGCGGATTGATCGGGCCGATAATGTCCATGCCCCAAGCTTCGAAGGACCATGATGCTGCCATCGGATGTAGAAATTCCGAGGGTTGATGAATAAAATCTGTATGGATTTGACAAGCTTTACACTTCTTTGCATATTCGATGGCGTCTGATACCATAGTGGGCCAATAATAACCCATACGTCGAATACGGTCTTGAAGTTTTGGTCCAGGCTGATGTGCTCCACAAATTCCATCATGTGCTTCACGAATGATTTGTTGAGCCTCATCACCGACAACACATCGAAGAAGTAAACCATCATAAGCTCGACGATATAAGGTCTTTGTTGTATGATTATAATAGAATCGGAGTGATCGTCGTCTGATAGATGCTGCCTCACTCGGATCATCCGGAAGAATATCATATAATACGAAATCTAAGAAAGGAAGTCTCCAATCCGTATCCGTATTTTGATTCTCGGCTGAGTTACTGAAGATGAATTCTATGCTGGAATCAGATGAAGATGATAAAGATTTACGACTAAATCCAAATCCTCTTGTTGTGTTGACGTCATGAGATGTTGATTCTTCAATGTCAATTGGAAGCCCTAGAGTTAGGTTATTTTCCAGATGAAATAATTCTCGATTGCGAACAATAATCATTTGTTGCCGTCTAATCGGAATAGCTAACACCGCCGCAAGATTAACTAGAGCATCAGCTTCCGTATTACATGCTCGCCTAACATGTTCAATGAAGAATTCTTCAAACGAAGAAGCTATAGATATAGCTGATCTATGATAAGGAACCAGATCTTGATGGCGAACTTCATAAGTCCTCCTTATCTGATTGACAATGAGTTTAGAGTCTCCGTACGCCTCCAAATGTTGAATATTCAGATGTTTAGCGAGTTGAAGACCAATAAGCAATGCATTGTATTCAGCTACGTTGTTTGAACACGGCTGGTCGAGAGAATAAGCTCTTTGGATAGCAAGACCTTCTGGCGATACAAGAACAATTCCAACTCCAGCGACAATATCACCATTAGGACCTATCCTTGAAGCTCCATCAAAGAATAGACGCCAAGTAGGATCTTCTTCAGCAATTTGGTTTGAATCTAGGACTTCATCTGGAATTTCATCATAGAGTTTTGAATCTTCTGGAATTGAATGAGCAGCTAGAAAATCAGCTAAAGCTTGTCCTTTGACTGACTTCTGAGGAATATAATGCATGTCATACTGAGCAAGTAGGATTCCCCAGTTAGCTAATCGAGAATTCAAAACACTGGGTTTCTTCATCATGATCCGTATAGGATTGATCCTGGAGATGACATGAATAGTCTGGCCAATGATATAATGTCGTGTCTTTTGAACAGCGAACATCAAGGCTAGACATTCTTTTTCGACCGATGAATATCGAGGTTCAGCTCCGATCATAGTACGACTGAGATAGTAGATGGCTTGTTCATGACCATTTTGATTCTTTTGAGCGAGTAATGTACCCAATGAATGACTCATTGCTCGAGTATATAGGAGAAATGGAATTCCTGAAACGGGAGGTACCAATACTGGAGGGCTCATCAGATATTGTTTTATATCATCGAATGCTTTCTGACATTCATCATTCCAGACAAAAGAAACACCTTTCTTCATAAGTTTGTTGAATGGTCTGCAGCGTCCTGATAAATTAGAGATGAATCTCCTGATATAAGCGATCCTTCCTTGAAATCCTCGTAGCTCTTTTAAGGTGCGTGGAGGACGCATCTCTTGGATGGCTTTGATCTTCTCGAGATCCACGTGTATATCTTTAGAGGTAATGACGAAGCCGAGAAATTTACCACTAGAGACGCCTAAGAAGGACTTAGTAGGGATCATCTTTAATTGATGCTTACGCATTAGATCAAATATAGTCTTCAAATCTTGGATATGATCCTCCTTTTGTCGACTTTTGACTGCAATATCATCAACATAGCATTCGACTGTTTTCCGTAAATGTTCATGGAATATAGTGCTCATAGCTCGTTGATAAGTTGCTCCTGCATTCTTGAGTCCGAATGGCATAACTGTATAACAGTATGTACCGATCGGCGTTCTGAAAGAAGTGTGCTTCTCGTCGTCTGGAAACATTTTAATCTGATTGTACCCAGAATACCAGTCCATGAATGACATCCGTTCAAACTCGTAGGTATTATCAATCATGACATCAGTGATTGGTAGAGGGAATTCGTCTTTAGGGCATGCCGCATTGAGATCGCGAAAGTCTATGCATACTCTGATCTTGCCAGTCTTTTTAAGGACAGAAACTATGTTAGCCACCCAATCGGGATATTGTTCCTCTCTAATAAACCCGGAGGTTATGAGTTTATTGACTTCAGCTTCAATTGCATCCATAATGTCTGGACGAAATCGTCGCTGTTGTTGTTTGACCGGTTTAGCATTCGGCAAGATATTGAGCTTGTGAGTTGCAATTTGTGGATCAAGTCCTGGCATATCTTCATAACTCCAAGCGAAGACATCGATGTAGTCACGAATGAGTTTGATCATGTCTTGCTTATCAGTTTCTGAAAGACTTTCACTGATGAATATTGGTTTGGGAGATCCCTCTTCACCAACATCTATTTGAACAAGTTTGTCTTCAGTCGGAGGTTCTTTTTGCTCGAAACGGAACTCCCATTGATTATCTAATCTTTGGGCCCATTGTTCTGATTCAGGTGAGATTTCAAACTCTTCTTCGTCTTCATCACTTTCTTCAGAATGGTCAATAGAAACCATATTGGAAGACAGAATGTTGTAGTAGAAATCGCCGATACTTGTATCGGAATCCCAAGAGGTAGTACTGGAAGAATCAGATCTCTTATCTTCGTCAGACTCGGGATCTTCATGGAAAATATTGATAAAAGGAGTAGGAGCAATATAGCCCAATCCGTATTTTGTCCTTTCATATTTCAGAGGAGGAATACGAACAGGCATTTTTCTTCCTTTTCCACTATTGAGGCCAGTTCTGAAGTCATAGCCCATATTTTTGATGATGTCTTTAGATTGCTGACTATAGCGACGTAGTTGTAATCTTCCAGTATCATCGTTTTTGTCATCATCTTCTAAATCAGAAGGACTTTGGGGCCCTTTGTAAAAGAGTATTGGAATGTCTCCTGACTTTCTGCTGGGAACTAGAAAGTATGAAGATTGTACAGGTTCTAGAGATACATCTGTATGAACAGTCTGTACAACTCCTATGGTTATTGTGCTCAAGTCATCTAACAAATGTAAATAACTATGAACATATTACACACATCAGCGTACTGCAAAGATGGAGACTTTTTATTAAATGTAAAAGCAGCAATATTTACATTGGGAGAAGGCTGAGCCTTAGAGATTTTAGCCAAGTCAATGACTAAAGGGGAAGAAGAAGAATGAGAAGAAGCTTTATTTCGATTAAGATCGATAACAAATGGCTCAGAAGAGGTGAGCTCCCTTGAAGCTTGAGATGGAAGAGTAATCCGCCCTCCAACTGGAATTCGCAGAGTATCCTGTGAAGATACAGAAACTGTAGTACGCCCACTAACAGGAATGATCATTGTATCTTGAGCAGACGACTGAGGCAACGGAGAGATCCGTCCACTCACTAGAATGATGAAAGAACCTTCTCCAGAGGGTTTGGAAGATTGTTGCTGAGTAGCTCGACCTTTAACAGGGATTATTAAAGTCTCACTTTGTGAATCCTCTTTCTCCATAGCTTGTATGACCCTTGTATACTCTTCTTTGTACATTCGGGAATCATTGAAATAAGCTTCAATCCCATGGAAGGGATTTATATCAGCAACTTCTTTTTGTACTCTTCTATTGCTATCAATGTACTTAAAACACTGATGAAGAGTAGAAGGCACCACATTATTTTTATGAAGAAAGGGCCTCCCAAGAAGAAGATTATAGGATCCCATGATCTCAATCACATAGAAAGTGACTTTGGATCTGAAATCGCCTATCTGAAGCTTCAGATGAATCTTTCCCAAAGGCTCGCTTCAGCTTTGATTGAATCCTAAGATAGTAGTAACCGTCTTAGAGAGCTTGTGAAGAGGGATTTTTAGTTCATCCAACAGACTCTTTGGCATTATGCTTATAGCAGACCCTGGGTCAATGAGGATACGATCTATCTTCATCGTATCGATATAACCAGTGTAGTAGAGAGGCCGATCATGTCGATTATCCTCCAATAGCATGTCGTCTTGTGTAAAGGTGATATTTGGGATAATCTCCAATACACTGTTGCAATGTAAGCAAGTGGCAGGTTCTGCATCTGGCTTCTTCAATTGTGTAATACAAGAGTCTGCTTGAAGAAGTGCTTCACTTAACGTCTCCCGAGTTTCTTTAGAAAGACGTAGAAGTTCAAAGAGGGACATTCTAGCTGGAGTATTAGCAAGTTGAGCTAGAATGTCGAAGTTTTAAGGCTTCTGAAGCCCAAGAGGAGGGGACTTCTTGATTGGTTTATCAAACCGAGCCTGTTGTTTGCCTTTCTCAAAAGCCGTAGGCTTGGAAGAAATAGGTTCAACTGGTGTAGTTGAAGGAACAGGTGCAGTAGATGATTCTTCTTCAGGAGGAACATTAGGAGCATCTTTATCAGCTGGAGGGATATCAGGAGTATCCTCAGGATTCTTGGAATAATCCTTTAGATAAGGTTTCCCCGTTCGAGTAGCACCAGCAAGTGCTTCTTCTTTCTCTTTTGGCTCTGTGTCAGAGGTAGACCCAAGAGACGTCATATGACATGACTTAATCTTTCCAGCCTTTTTGGACTTTCGAGAAGTAGTATTTTGAGGAAAAGAAGATTCAAAATCTGCCACTAGATCAGGATGAATCCACATGATTTCTCCAGTTTCCAAAGTGATTGGCACTAATCCTTCAAATTGTGGAGGAGGAATATTCACTATCTCAAGAGTTGCCTTGGGAATAGGAACGATCCCACTTTCAAGGAGTTGAGGAGGGAAATCTCCGAATTGCATAGAGACGACGTTGGAGGTGACGGTCTTCTCTTTCGGAGTAAGGGAGATAGCTCCAGATTTAATCATTTCTTGGATCTTTCCTTTCAGTACATAACATGTACGAATTGTGTGACCCAACATTCTGTGATATAGGCAGTATTTGGGATGATCTGTCTTACCAGCTTCATCAGGTTTCTTGATTTCAGGTAATTGTATCTTATTACCTTTCAGCAGACATTCAAAGATACCAAGGACATCGTCATCATCGAAAGAGTATTCTTCCTTGGGGCGAGGTGTTCTTGGTTGTTGAGTTGTAGAGGTAGGAGAAGTTTGAACAGTTGATGCATCTTTGCTCTGAAGATTAACTTCAAGAGTTTCTTTTCCTTTACGAACATTATTTTTATTGTTAGTACCTTGACCTGTTTCTTTGGGAGTCATCTGCACTCCTAAACCTTTGAAGGTTTCAGTACTAATTTCTGCAGCCTTGGTACTAACTATGAAAGAAGGCCAGTCTTGGAATTGGGTGGATCCTGTCCACATGCTGATGATTGGCAACAAGTTTGATTTGCATGTGTCGATGGTGACAGCATCAGGAGTTCCAAGAGGCATCTTCAGAGCTTCTCTTCGAAACCGTTCAATGTAATCCTCTGTAGTTTTATTATTTTTCTGCTTGATTCTAATAAGAGCAGACATAGTCATGTCATTGAGCCCTTCATAGAACCGTTCAAGAAACATCTGTTTGAAATCGGCAAATGAGGTAATGCTCCCATCTGGGAGACTTCTATACCATTCATAAGCCGTTCCCTTGAGACATCCAACAAACACCCGAGTAAGGAGGGCGTCGCTTGGTTGCAATTGATCAGTCATCACTTCAAAGTGATTAATAAACTGACTTGGAGAAGTGGTTCCATCATAGAATGAGATAGTATGAGGCTTGTATTTAGGAGTATACGATACTTGCTTCCATTCTATCGGATAAGGTTGCTTGATGCCTAACCTTTGTAAACCATCTTTCTGTTTGAATGCTTCGAATTGAGTTTTGAGATTCCTCAATTCTTTATTAACAACTCCGGAAGATTGTGGAGTTGTAGCTTGTAGAGAATAGTTGGAAGAAGGAACAATATTATAAGCACTACCCCCAGCTCCAGAGAGACTAGGGTTTGGTTGAGCTGGTCCAGGAGTATTGGATTGTACTGTTGGAGGAACTTGTACTGGACTCATATCAGCGTCAGTTGGTATAGCATCTGGTACAGTCTGTCGATTTTGCAACTGAGCTGTCATGAGTTCATACATTGATTTCATAGTATCAGCCATAGACTTCATTTGCTGTTCCAAAGAAGCAATTCTTTGATCTTGAGGAGTCAAGGAAGAGGAAGGTTCATTATTCAATTCATTATTCCCATCCACCATATACGTCATAACTGTACGAGGGATTATTGATGAACTGGTGGATGTTGTTTGTTCTGAATCACTGCTTCGTGCATCAAAGTCATTTATAGGAGAACTACCCCCAGTAGGAAGAGGTGGGAAGTTAGATTCTCCCAGAAATTCAGAATCATCTTCAGAGATCAAATTTCTTTGACTAGAAGCTAAGACACTTGCTCTGGTGTTTCTATATACTCCATCTGGACTATCAGCTCTACCCCCAGTATCCCGAGAGGTCATGTTGACAGAAGCAAACAAAGGCTCATCTTCATCAGGCATAGGTTCACACTGAATCCGATTAAAGACAGATTGTCGTTTTGTTTGACATCTGTATTGCATTGTAACTCTTGGCTGGAAGTCACATTCATGATCAACATGGTCATAAGCCATTAATTGACATCTGCATTGAATTATGACTCTTGGATAGAAGTCACATTCAGCATGGTCCTTTGACACAGAATCACTTCTTCTCTTCTGTTGAAGATATTCTCGTAAATCTGTTTGTGAAGATTGAGGAGTATATTTCATGTTCTTGGGTCTTGATGGCTCTTGATTATATAGAGAATGATTAATATGAGTATAGTTTCTTGCATACTCTGCATCTGGATCTCTTATCCTTGTTTCCAACTGGTATGGTTTCTTAACACCAGAAGTGTTAAGTTTTGTTCTTAGATCAGTTGGAGGTAACACATTGGTTTTAGAAACATGGAGTTTTCCTTCCATTGACCTAGATATTTGCAGAAAAGGAAAAGTTGAACCACCCCCTTGATTAGGAGTTGGTAACAAACCTTCTTTTATGGACAGATTCTGTACCCAATTCGGAGAAGTCATAGAAGAAGACACTAAGGAATGTTTCTTCTTAGACTCATTCAAGTTTTGAGACATAGAATGTCCAGAAGAAAGAGTAGTCAAAAGACCATCTTCTTTTCTTTGACTAACAAAATTGTCAGTCAAAGCTGTTCCTGAAGTAAAAACTACAGGAACAGAAGAAACAACTAAAGAGTTATTCCTTTTCGAAGGGGCTTTGTGTGGAAGGCCACCCCCAGTTCTAGTAGAACTTGGCAAAGAAGAAGAGATAGCTAAAGAGCTATTCTTCTTAGATGAAATACACGCTGAAACAGGCTTGGTTAAAAAACCAATGCTGTTAGCGTGACTTTTGACTTTGGAAGTACACGCTGGAACAGACTTGGCTAAGGAGCCAGCACTGTTAGCGTGATTGTTGATTTTAGAATTACATACTGGAACAGACTTGGCTAAGGAACCATTGCTGTCAGCATGACTGTTGGGTTTGAAATTGTACGCTGGAACAGATTTGGCTAAGGAGTCAGTACTGTCAGCGTGACTTTTAATTTTGGAGACACACACTGGAACAGATTTGGCTAAAGAGCTAGTACTGTCAGTGTGATTTTTGGATGTGAGATTGCACACTGGAACAGATTTAGGTAAAGAGCCAGTACTGTCAGCGTGACCTTTGATTGCTGTCATCTTCGAGCGCACAAGAGTGTGCGTGCTTGCAGTAGAGTTCTTGCCAGTGTTAGGAGTAGACACTGTGGCAGAGACTTCACCATTGGCTGCCAACTGATTCTTAGGGACATAGACAGAGTGTCCCTTCGACTTGGCAGTGATGATGGAGGCTATAGTGGGCTTACCACTCTTAGCCCGCTGCATTTCTTCATAGGCGAGTTGATCAAATTGGATCGTCATCACCTTCTTCGTCGAGCCGATTGACGAAGTGTCGCATTGAGTTGTTGCCATCTCAGAAGAGGAGATGGATTTCCCCAGCAGAGTCGCCAATTTGTTTTCCATAAATAAATTCTTTTATTTATTGTGTATCTGGGAAAATTACAACTGTGGGAATCTGATCTAGAAGACGATCACTTTATCCCTTAGACTATGCGAAGAAGAAAAGCTCTCAAAATTTTGACAGTAGATAACTATGTATCTGTACAATGAATGAGAAAAAGAACTCTATTTTTTGAGTCAAAAATAATAACTGAAAAGATAACTGTCTTCACAGCCTGTACTTAGTTGAAAATCACGCAGGATTTAACATACGCAAGGTTGTGAGCAGTTACTGGACGTGGCCTGTAACTGTTGGACACATGACGATCATGCATGAATCGTGTACAAGTTACAGGACACGCAGGCGAGAGATCAGTGGCATGGCTGCCACGTACTCCAATTTGATGAAATCTACGCAGACTTGTTGAAGACAAAATCCATGCAGACTCGGGGCAGAAAGCTTCAAAATCCACGCAAACTTGGGGCAAGAAGCTTCAAGATCCACGCAGACTCGAGGCAAAATGCTTCAAAATCCACGCAAGCTTGAGGAAGAAAACTTCAGAATCCACGCAAACTTGAGATAAAGATCTCACAATACACGCAGACTTGAGGAAGAAAACTTCAGAATCCACGCAAACTTGAGATGAAGATCTCACAATACACGCAGACTTGAGATAAGACTGCCAGCTATCTTGATTCAGCGTGCCTCAACTGACACAAAATCTCTGACAGTGATTGCTTTTGTCAGTCGCATTAAATGACAAGAAGCTCTTTTGGTACGCCAACTTGACGAAGGTTGAGTCTTGCTGAAGAAGATTTCGAAAATCACGCAATAGACGGCTGTGATCTCTCGAATTCTGTGCATACGTAGCATACGAAGAGACATTCTTTGACTGTTGTGCTGTCAGTCATAATTACTCTCTGACAAATGATGAGTTGTCTCCTCAGCGTGATTTGTAAATATTGTCCTGATCAACTGAGCGTGACTTTTGACTCTGTCCTGATCAACTCAGCGTGACTGTCATTTTTAAAGGCCTACAAGGATCTCCCTACCTTCCAGCCAGATGGTGACCACCAGGCGTAACCTTGGCAACGAGTGGGTTTTATTTTTGGCTCTTCTACTCTATTGTAAAAGTATTCTTTTGAGGCGTTTAGCCGACGAGCACGTGTTAGCTCGATTGTACTTTACTTACTGTCTACCTACGGGCTGTAGCATGATTAACAAATCCTAGGATTGATCATGTATGACTGAAATTCTTGCTAGTCTTCACATTTTGTATGACTAGCTTTATGATCATCCAAATATGTAATATATGGGACGCCTTACTATTGTATATTTGGTGCTCTGACGTCTTGTAACTACTATTACTTGCTTGAGATTGAGACAATAGGCTTGTTCATGACCATAAAAGACTGATGGTTTGTAGTTAAACCCTCATGTATCTAGACAGTCGTGACCGTATAGCGAAGTGGGTTGTACTTCAATATACGTAGCTGGCTGTATCCACCCCTGCTCTCCAGTATTCTGGTTCTGGGGCGTGACACCGTTTAAGTGGTGGCCCATACAGGTCTTGTGAATCAAGATATATGAGGGTTTACTGAATAGATGTCTCAATCAGCACTCGCCCTTGATCTCTGCTTATATCCTCTAAATTCCTGAATCTTGACCTGAATCACATGCTTGTATCTTTGATCCTGTCCTGGTCCTTCCTCATTGTTCCTTGTGTCGTCTTCTTCAGCGGCATTGCTCCTGGTCCTGCCAATCAGCCGGAAGGAGCTCAACGAGTACCCCTGCAACAAGAGGAACAAGCTCAGCACTCAGGAGCAGCTTCCCAAGTTATGCTTCCCGGAGGTCCAGAACCCCCAGTACAGCCAGCCCAGCCTGCAAGGCAGGATGATGGAGTCTTGGTTGGACTCATCAGGGAGTTGCTTGCATCACAGGATCGTCAAGGTGATGCATTGTACCAGACAATACAAGATGCTCTGAGCAGAGGTGGTCATTAAGGTAACAGTGCGGCCAACAGCTTCAAGCGCTTGAACCCTCCCTTCTTCGATGGTAACGAAGATGCTATTGCTGCAGACGCTTGGCTGCAGGACACTGAGGTTATTCTAGAAGCAGTCAGGACCCCAGAAGACGAGAAGGTGGCCGTGGTGCGCCTGTAGTTATTGGATCTAGCCCGCAGCTATTGGACGGTGCAGGCCGTTGGATTAGTGGCACCTATTGCCTGGACAGTATTCCGTAAGAGAGTTCAGACCAAGTACTTTGACGCTGTAGCTCGGTATGATCTACAGACGAGGTTCATTAATTTGAAGCAGATGGACAGGACGGTCGATGGATATGCGGTCGAGTTTTCCAGGCTTAGTCGGTTTGCTCTTGCCTTGGTGGCGACCGAGTTTGACAGAGCTCAGCGGTTCCAGCAGGGACTCCACCTAGAGATTTTATGGGCATTGGAGCAGTTTGAGCATCAGACTTTCGATGCAGTATTGAGAGCAGCGAAGAGGCATGAGTATACCTCCCAGAGGATTGTGGACCGGACCAAAAGTCGAAAGGGGTCTCACGGCCAGATGAACCAGTCTTCAGCACCAGCCCCGACAACTAAGGCTTTAACCATTGGAGCTCCGAGGCGGGCGGCTTCCGTTACGTCGACTCAGCATTCGACCCCAGTATATCCTCAGTAGCAGCAGCAGAAGCAGTCTTCCGCAATGAGTTGCACTCATTGTGGGAAGCCAGGGCATGTGGTATCTGAGTGTCACAAAGCACAAGGTTTGTGCTTAGTTTGTGGGGCACCGGACCACAGGGTTGGGAACTGCCCGAATAGGGGGAGTTTATTTTCTTCGACCTTTTCTAGTCCCTCGGTTAGGGGGCCAGCCCAGTACCAGTTCAGCAGCAGCAACAACACCCGTTTCCGAGGCCCTTGCCGCCTCAGGCCCAAGTATTTCAGCAGCAGAACCCCCAGCAATATGCACAAGTCCAAGCTCAGATCGAGAACCGCCAGAGAAGTCTCCAGCAGAGGGGACCGACACCCAGAGGGGAAGGTAAAGTGATGGCTTTGACCGTGGAAGAGGAGTTAGCATCAGGTGAGGTAGTGGCAGGTACTATTCTCGTCAACTCCTTCCCAGCATAAGCGTTATTTGATTCTGGTGTATCGTATTCATTTATGTCTGCACGATTCGCGATACGGATAGGACTGGAGCCCGAGTCATTATCAGTAAGGCTCAATATACTTACTGGTAACGGACTTGTGGAGGTAGATAGAGTCTTTTCTTCGTGTCGGATCGTAATTAGCGGTAGAGAGTTTTTCGCTAGGTTGATAGAATTTTCGATGGCCGATTATGATATGGTCTTAGGGATGGATTGGTTGAGGGACCTGTATGCTAGAATAGATTGCCATATTGGTAAGATTATTTTTAGTATTCCTGATGAGCCAGAGTTTTCATTTTTCCAAGGCAGAGTGGAACCTTTCTCTCCAGCATTGCGGATGGCAGTAGCAGCAGCAGTTCAATTTCCCAGAGTTGTAGAAGAGTTTTTCGGCGTATTTCCCGAAGTGTAGCTTCCCTTCCCGGAGAAATTTTTTTCAAATGTTTTATTATTATTTATTTGATTTAAATATGATTTTAGAATTTTATAAATATTTATTTAGTTAATTATACGATACATGACGTTAGCCATGGTTGAGTTTGAAGTACTAGACGACTAGGAATCATGAAACAGATAGTGCAGTGGCGTGCTTTGACTAGTGTTTAGCCATGGTAGGGGATTGCCGAGCCATAGGAGTGTCCTAACCAGGAAAACCCGGCCAAGTTATAGCATGACCATTATAAATAAGTTTAATTAATTATTATTAGATTTATTGACTTTGCAGGAACCTGGTTGAACCAAGTTAGTCCGAACTGGGCCGAACCAAATCCAAGCCCATGTAGGCATGTAGTGAGACCCAATACGGCCATGTAGACCTATTCTAGGTAGATGCAATATCTTTAGGAATTGGCAATTAAATTCTAATAATTGTTATATATACATTATAAGTATTATTATTATTTTTATTAGTGTTTACAATATTTGTGTGATTTTCGGGAGCCAATGAAGAGTGCATACTAAATTCACCAAACCTTACTACACTTGTTATTGGGTTATTTTATCGGGAGTATTAGTATTATTAATAATATTGTTGTTGTATTAAAATAACTAGTTATTATTAAATGGTTGTTTTCTTCATCGTCAAATAGGTATTATTAATATTATATTATTGTATAAACATATATTAAGAATTTATTAATGTATGTACGTATATACATGTTATATAAATATAGGTGTAAATGTGTGTGTATATATATATATATATATATATATATATATATATATATATATATATATATATATATATATATATATATATATTTTATATATATATATATATATATATATATATATATATATATATATATATATATATATATATATATATATATATATATATATATATATATTTATATATATATATATATATATATATATATATATATATATATAAATATATAAATATATAGGTATAAAAAAAATATAAATAATAAATATATAAATATATAAATATATAAATATATAAATCTATAAATATATATATATATATATATATATATATATATATATATATATGGATAAAAAATATATATAAATGTATATATATGTGTATACGTGTATATATAAATATACATATGTGCATACGTATGTGTGTACGTGTATATATATAAATAAAGTGTGTATATATTTATATTGCATATTAGTTATAAGAAAAAGAAATAGAAATAGAAAAAGGAAAAAAGAAAAAAAAAAAGAAAAAAAAAAGAGAAGCAGTAGCAGCTCAGCCAAGAGCCCGGCCTGCCAGCAACCAGACCCCCCAACTAAACCGACTAACTGAGCCCAACCCAGCAAGCCCTGGGCCCACCGAGCTGAACCCCCACACAGGCCAGCCCAGCCCAGCTCCTTACAAAGAAAACCCAAACAGAAATAAACCCCCCACATCAGCCGCTCGGCTTGAACCCCGACCCGAGCCCTGCTTTCTCATTCTCCCTATATATAAACACGCAACAAAAATACGATCGAAACCCTAACACCAGACCCACCCATAGCCCCCAGGTGCCAACGCGCACCCCTGGACGGCCGTGCGCGGCCATGCGGGTCGTCGGAGCCGACCACGGGCGCGGAGACAGCAGCAGTGACAGAGTCCCCGAGTCCCTGACTTTGTGGTATTCTTTCTCTGTCCACACTTGTTCGTTTTTGATTCTGTAAAGTCCTTCAAGAAACCTATATAACCATATAGAAACCCTAGCAATTAGGATTCGACATAGAGAACCCATCGGTCCACAAATTTGACGCAAAGTCGAACCAAAAACTGTCAAAATAGGACACAAAAGACAGTCCACACACCCATGTTCGAGGATCGATTTTGATCGATCCAATAACCGTTTAAAAATTCCACTTGAATACAGTTATAGACAACATATAGGATTTCATGACCCTTTTTGTGGATTTGGAAATCATCGACTACGTGTCGAGAAATTCGATCCCGAAGTTTAGCAAAAATTTGTTTTAAAAATCACGAAATCCTTCGATACGACGTGCGTCCCGCCAATCCGGACGACGTGGTCGCGAAACGAAAGTATTGAAAGGTGCGTAATGGTTTCGTGGACGTGTGGGCTTTGACGAAATTCAAATTGGTTGCGTGTACGCGACGAATTTGATGCGTATCCGTCAAAATTTTCCATATCGGCCTCTGTGCAAACTTCTCAATTATATTGTGCACGCTCTTCAGATCGAGACAAAACTTGCGCCAATAGGACCGTATCATTTTTTTGGTCCTGTATGCCAAGTTTGGTCCAATTCTGAGACAGTTGATCGGATCGTTGTTTTGTGGGCCCTACGGTCCGGCTCAACGGGTGATTTTGTGTACGGCCCGTCGGAATCCAACTTTGGACATACGGTTGGATTTGTATAAAAAACCAGACCTATTGACATGTAGTTTGACGACTTTAGAGACCATTAATCCTGGCACATTTTCACTGCAAAGTGGGTCCAACAACGGATATCGTTTTTGTCCGAAATTATCGTTTTGTCCCTGTGTCCAGAACTTAAGGATAGACAATCCTAGCTAATTTGACTATTCTGAGAATGTTGGCGATGTCTGTTTCAGCTTTCGAAGACATTTATGGATTTTGGACTTTATGGCGTACCAGTTGACGGTATCTTATTAGTTCTTCGCACTACCATCAGGCAAGTATACCTTGCCTTCCTCTACAGTTTATTTTCATGCTTATAGTACACCTGTTGTAGTACATTATCTTTAGTTACCTTAGTTGTTATAGATTTATATGATACCGTGTTTACCAGTTTATTGTCTTGCTTGTATATTAGTATTTCATGACTTGATAGTGTAGTTACACCAGGCTTGTTTATGTCATGGATCATGCTAGAGTTGTCCTTACCTGTGTCATGACTGAGTTGTACCGTGTCTTCACCTGTATCTTGACTGAGTCGTGTCTGCAAGTATGTATGAGTGAACTGCTATTCCTTTGTCTTTCCTACAACCAGCGAGTCTACACACGGGGCGAGGGTTGTCCATTTGCACCTGGGAGTCCACACACGGGGCGAGGGTGACTTGTCTTGAAACTGACCTGCGAGTCCACATTCGGGTCGAGGGTTGATATTCCATTGATCTTACAGCAGTTCATTTATGCATAGTTGTTTCCGTATCCGTGTTCATAGTTACATGTCAGTAGCCACATGTCAGTCTCATGTCTAGTTCCTGTTTATACCCGATTTATATTATTGCATGATTAAACTGTTAGATAGGCATGTTTTATGTATCTTGCTAGTCCTCTGAGGACCTGATGATCTTTTCAGGTTTAGCGACTACATGGAATTAGTTAGCAGAGCAGGATGGTAGAGGATTGCGATATATGATACAGGTATTTGCTTGTGATATTTCTTTATTATCTTCTTGTACTTTATATTCCATACCATGATATACTCTGCTTATTTATAGACTCACATCATTCTTGGAGTCTAATCGAACAATATGCTAATGGGCTGCAGACCATGACCCATACTTGTTCATTCTTGTTTTACATGATTCCTGTGGATTGAGATATAGTTTAGATTAGCCATGATATCCTATTCTGGACAGCTTATACGTACTTGAGTTGGGCTGGAGTCCGCTCGATACGTAGCTGGCTTGTTCACGAGCTCGCGACCGAAAAGTGGGTGCGGGTCGTGACACGAAGAACTTCCAGGCATGCCCCCAGAGAGAGATCGAGTTCACCATAGACTTGATCCTCGGAACAGCACCAATGTCATAGAGGGTCTACCGGATGGCACCGTCAGAATTGGAAATCTTGTATAAGATGATTGAAGAACTCAGGACCAAGGGATTCATCCGTGCTAGTGGATCGCCTTGGGGAGCCCCGATGCTTCTTGTGAAAGATAACGATGGTACGTCCAAATTATGTGTTGACTATCATTCCTTGAACTCAGTAACAATCAAGAACAGATATCCTCTCCCGAGGATAGATGACTTGTTTGATCAACTCAAAGGGGTGGTCCGTATATTTAAAAATTGACCTGTGGTCAGGATACCACCAGATCAGAGTCAGAGAGCAGGACATCTCGAAGACGGCATTTAGATCCAGGTATGGGCATTGTGAGTTCCTTGTTATGCCATTTGGAGCAACCAATGCGCCGGTTGTATTCATGGACCTCATGAATAGTATTTTCATGCCTTATTTGGATCAGTTTGTTATTGTGTTCATAGACAACATCCTGGTTTACAGTAAGAGTGAAGCGGAGCATGAGCAGAATCTCAGAGTCGTCCTCCAGATTCTCCGAGAATACCAGTTGTACGCGAAGTTCAGTAAATACGAGTTTTGGCTCGATCACATTTCATACTTGGGTCATATCATCACTAGCGGTGGAGTAGAAGTGGATCCCCATAAGATCGTGGCTATTGAGATATGGCCAGTACCCAGCACAGTTGCAGAAGTTTACAATTTTCTTGGCTTGGCCGGCTACTACCGGCAATTTGTTTCAGACTTTGTACGGATTTCAGCACCTATGACCCAGTTGACCCGCAAGGATGTGCAGTTTACTTGGACAACAGAATGTCAGGATTCTTTTGAGAAGTTGAAGCGAGGCTTGATAATGGCACCCATTCTTATGCTTCCAGATAGGACCAGGAGATTCTCAGTATATTGTGATGCTTCAGACAGAGGTTTAGGATGTGTTTTGATGCAGCATAGAAAGGTAATACTTATGCGTCACGTCAACTTCGTAATCATGAGAGGAATTACCCGACCTACGACTTGGAGCTGGCAGCAGTAGTGTTTGCACTTAAGTTGTGGAGGCACTACTTGTATGGAGATCGGGTGAAGATTTTTACCGACAACAAGAGCCTGAAGTATGTGTTCACTCAGAAGGATCTTAACATGCATCAGAGGAGATGGCTAGAGCTACTTGTGGATTATGACATCAACATGCAGTATCATCCTGGGAAGGCCAACGTTGTTGCAGATGCATTGGCAGGAGGGTCGGGATTTAATTTCTAACAGCACAACCAGAATTGTTAGCCAATCTTCAGTGACGTAACCGAAGTGATTAACGTAGACCTATACGGGCCACCAAAAAATCTTGTCACGACCCGCACCCGCTTTTCAGATACGAGATGTGTCAAAGTCCAGCCTACGCCGCAGTGTCGACGGTAGAACGCTGTCTAGTACATAAACAAGTCACAGAATCGAACAAGGCAGTCAAGATCTCATCCACAGAAATATGACACAATCAACTGAATATAGAATGAATAAACTGAGATATCAAACTCATCATGAATCCAGGTCACGTCCGGTGGACACAAATCCACTACCAGTAGACGGAATAAAATAATACATGGAATGGAAATAACTGAGTCAAACTACTGATCATCAAGTACCCTCGTCTGCCGTGGCACCATGGTCCAAGGCTGGCTCTGCTCGTGTGCACCTGGCTCAATACTCGGCTAACCTGAAAAGAGCATCAGGTCCTCAGAGGACTAGCAAGATACATAATATACAAGCCTTTCTAACAGTTTAACATGCTTGAAAGAAATCCAAGATATAAGCAGGAAAACTAAACAAGTGCGAGACATGAATGTAGGAACAACTACGTATAAATGAACTGCTGGAAAACAAGTAAACAAGAAAATCAAGGTAATACCAACCCTCGTCCCGAATGTGGACTCACAGGTCAGTTTCAAGACAAGTCACCCTTGTCCCGTGTGTGGACTCGCAGGTGCAATGGACAACCCTCGCCCCGTGTGTGGACTCGCAGGTTGTAAACAAACAAAATAAGAAAAATAGCAGTTCAATCTATAACATAATTTTCCTACGATACAACTCAAACCAGTACAAATGAAAAGCATGTCCAATAAAGCTACAAGGCTAACTGTGAGCAATGGTAAAGCACATGTCAGCAGTCAACTGAATACTGAAAGCGAAGAATCATGTAAATAAAACTGTGACAAAAGGCAAGGTACACTTGCCTGTGGTCCTAAGTTGCTGCACGGGTTACAATCCGTATCGATGTCCAAGTAGCCTGTTTATGATTTACAAAGTTAAAATACAATATATAAGCAAGAGTAACCTATTCATTTACTTGTTAAGCCCTGGTCATTCCCATCTCTATTCCTATTTTAACTAGGGGGTTATAGCATTGGTTTACTAACTGTCCAAAAGACATATTACCCTTTTTAGGTTTCTTGAGATTATGAGGCCATACTCATTTATCTATGTTCCAAACTGACCTTGCTAGGTCACCCATGCCTACATACTCCTATAGATAAGGTTCTAGTAATAGCTTAAGTTAACACACTACCAAAATATGTCGATTTAGCGACGGCCAGATCCGTCGCCCGTCCGTCGGCAATTTGTATTAATGACCGATCACTGACGGATCTTGGCCAAAATATTTCGTCGGCAATCAGCTCGTCGCTAATAATGATCCATCGCTAAGTAGTCGTCAAGCGACGGAATAGCGACGACTTTTCGACTTCACAATACGAAGCATTAGCGACGACTTTCCGACGGGCTTTCGTCCATTTCAAGTATTAAATACGGAACTGTGTAGACACTAGCGACGTAATGGTCCGTCGGTAAACCGTCGTAATAGCGTATCAGAGTGTATCGTGCCGTCGCTATTCCGTCGATCGCCGTCGCTAACAAAGGACGAATTAGCGACGAAATACTGACGGATTATCCGTCGACCATGTTTTGGAAATGCTTGGCATTTCCAGAACCATGGCGACGGATGAGTCGTCGCCATTCTGTCGAACTATATACCACCAGAACTTTGTCGACGAATATTCCGTCGACCACCCGTTGCTACCTGGAAACTTTTTCAAATCTCCAGTTAGCGACGGATATTCCGTCGAATAGTAGTCGAAAATTGAAAATATCCGTCGCTAACCGGTCACTAGTCCGTCGCTAAATGAGATTTTTTTGAAAAAAATTGCAGCACTTTCCCTGTTCACAAAAATATGCATAAACTAAACCAATACATAATGCACACCAATTATCCAACAATCACATAGACCAAATATATAATGCACACCAATTATCCAAGAATCACATAGACCAAATATGCACATACAAATTTAATGCACACCAATTATCCAAGAATCATATAGACCAAACCAAATTAATATAAAATAGACATCAATTATCCTGAAGAGTAACCTAATATCCGTCGTTATAATCCGATCATAGCACAAATATTCCAAAATTCCCACAAATATTCAAAAATTCCCATAAATATTCCAAAATTCTAAAACACATAGAAAAATCAACTTTGGCCTCAGCAAAGACCGCAAGTCAGACGGTGAATCCTCACAGCAAGGGATCATAGTTGCGTTGAGGCATGTACCATTCTATCAGCCACTTTGCATACGAAGGCTCAATCTGGTTGAGGTCTTCTGTAGGGACAGGAGGGTCGGTCCCGATGCTACTACTCTCTGACGGTGGCTCCTCCTTAACTTCAACCTTGGGAGCAATCTCTTCCCTGATGGTCATCGGTTCTTCCTTAACCTCGACCTTTGGTAACATCTCCTCCTTAACAGTCACCGGCTCTTGTTTGACGACGGAGACTTCCTCTGTGTCAACCTCCAAGGGTTTCTTGTCTCAGCCCCTTCCTCGACTAGCAGTACCACCTCGGCGAGTCCTAGGAGCCATCTCTCTGACAACAAAAAATTTCATATAGGGTAAAAAAATTTACTCAAATTATAAAAAAAAAAGAAGTTTATCGAAATTTTCAGCCACATATGATATCCACCTCGGGGAGTCTTGGGACGTTGGTAGCATGAGAGAGTAAAAATTTGTATCACAAGACTAACAGAATTACTATGTAATTATGTACTCACCAATAATCGGATGTAACTGGAGTCGTTGGGCCTATCATGCAGTAATTAGTGGATCCGCTGGTATAGGCTGGATGTACTTAGTATCTAGTATATCAGATTAGTAGCGGTCTATCGGTTTGGTATAGGACGTATCAGATTGGTATTGGCCTTAACAAATTGGTATCGTCCTATCCGATATGTACATGTATCGGCCGTATAGCTAGGATTCATATTGGCCTTATTGATTTGGTATCGGTCATATCCGATAGGTATTGGCCGTGTTGGATTAGTATAGACCATTTCGGATTAGTATCGTGAAAGGTTTAGTAACAACTGTACTTGGATTTCTCTCTTCTCGAGCTAGAATACCATTGCAAGAGAGTCACCAGATCGTGATTGGCCAGTTACAGTAACATACATGCTTCCTTTTCCATCAGGAAAAGAGAGATTAAAAAGAAAGTATGTATATTCTGTAACTTGCCAGTCTCGTGACTCTCTTGTAATGGTAATCTAGCTCTAGAAGAGAGAAATCCAAGTACAGTTGTTACTAAACCTTCTACGATACTAATCCAAAATGGTCTATACTAATCCAACACGGCCGATACCTATCGGATATGATCGATACCAAATCGATAAGGCCAATATGAATCCTAGCTATACGGCCGATACATATCGGATAGGACGATACCAATTCGCTAAGACCAATACCAACCAATACGGCCTATACCAAAATGATAGATCGATACTAATCCGATACGGTCAATACTTATAAGTACCTACGGTCCAGGAGGTTGATCCGCTCGTACATCCATGTACGATCAACGAAGTAACGATCCATTTTAATTTGGATGTGAAAATCTGTATCGTAAGACAAACTAAACATAATCAGTTCTATTTCACATGCTTAATTGCCAAGTATGGGAACGAATGGATCAGAACACAACCCAAAATTCATTCTAGCATACATTAGTGTGAATCATCTATGTTCTGTACATATGGTATAGTATATGTTCTTATCGTATCTAGTATCTGAAGAATGTAACAGAATCAAGATAAACTCACATAATGTAATACTAAGACATCATCTACTACTTTATAAGATATAGTGATAGGTTGTCATATCATCATTGCCGAGGGATGAGGGTCGGAGGACAAATACCGCTCGAGTGAGCCAAAGGCATGCAGCCACTTCCCTCCATTTACCTTCTTCCTCTCTCATGCTATCAACATCACAACTTTTCCAGTGCTGCTCCCTCTAAAGATGATGAACGCAAAAATCAAAGACCCCCTCTCCTTCCTCACTCTTCACAGTTCTCACAACAGGAAGGATCAGTGCTTTCTAGTTCTCTTTCATCCATTAATTCCTCCGTTCTGATCAAGCATCTTCCTTCTTCTCTCCTCCACCATGGCTCTGGACCCATATCCTCCTCCCTACTTCCCTTCTTCTTATTTGACTCTCTCAGCCACATATGATATCTACCTCAAGTGTAGAGTCGGAGGAGAAGAAGTGGGCAGAAAGAGGAGGGGGAAGCAGCACAGCCGGCTGCATGACCCGGAGAAAGTACAGAGGTTTTCTTCAACATCCGTAGGAGAACTATAAGGATATATCATTTTACAACATGTCACCTTGTCAAAGACCCTTAATGTGACAACCATGTTACCTCGGTATCGGAAAACTAACATGTCATAATTTTCTAAGCCGTGTATTTTGACATAATCCTCCCAACTCTTTCCTCCTATGTAGTAATGCAAGATTACTACATAGGAGGAAAGAGTTGCGAGGATTATGTCAAAATACACGGCTTAAAAAATTATGACATGTTAGTTTTCCGATACCGCGGTAACATGGTTGTCACATTAAGGGTCTTTGACAAGGTGACATGTTGTGAAATGATATATCCTTATAGTTCTCCTACGGATGTTGAAGAAAACCTCTGTACTTTCTCCGGGTCATGCCGCCAGCTGTGTTGCTTCCCCCTCCTCTTCCTGCCCACTTCTTCTTTCCCGACTCTACACTTGAGGTGGATATTATATGTGGCTGAGAGAGTCAAATAAGAAGTAGGGAAGTAGGGAGGAGCAGATGGGTCCAGAGCCATGGTGGAGGAGAGGAGAAGGAAGATGCTTGATCAGAACGGAGGAATTGATGGATGGAAGAGAACAAGAAAGCACTGATCCTTCCTGTTGTGAGAAGTGTGAAGAGTGAGGAAGGAGAGGGGGGTCTTTGATTTTTGCGTTCATCATCATTAGAGGGAGAAGCACTGGAAAAGTTGTGACATTGATAACATGAGAGAGGGAGAGGAAGAATGGAGGAAGAAAAGTGGCTGCATGCCTTTGGCTCACTCGAGCGGTATTTGTGCGTCAGATAAAATAGCAAAAATTCGATTTATCTCCAAGTATGAGAACGGATGGCTCAGAACACAACCCAAAATTCATTCTAGCATACATTAGTATGAATCATCTATGTTCTGTACATATGGTGTAGTATATGTTCTTATCGTATCTAGTATCTGAAGAATGTAACAGAATCAAGGTGAACTCACATAATGTAATACTAAGACATCATCTACGACCATATAAGATATAGTGATAGGTTGTCGTATCATCATTGCCGAGGGATGACGGTCGGAGGACAGTCAACTTTATCTACGGCTACATAGTTTCTGCCTCGCCAGTCGAATGGCTGCAGGAACTATGTCCTGATCACCATGTCGTACCGTAGATTAATGCAAATGGAGCTGGAGCCAAAATACAGAAACCAAAATACAAAATACAGAAACCAAAATACAAAATACAGAAACCAAAATACAAAATACAGAATCCAATCCCTAGGTTCGCCGAAAATGCAAAACACAGTTCTAATTCATATGTGTTTTAAGTGTGAGAACGGATGGCTCAGAACACAACCCAACCGGAGAGGATACTCTGAGAGATCCATCTGAGTAGGACGTATACTCTGAGAGATCACCTTTACAAGAATGATATCAGTAGTGGGATTGAGTGTTGGAGGAGATATTATCAGAGTATACATCCTACTCAGATGGGTCTCTCATCGTTACTATTTTTTTCTGACAGCTTGGTGGATGTGCTCCGTCAACAGATTCTTGCTCCGAGCCAAAACTTTGCCCCGGAGATCAAGTGGACATCCTTCGTGTAGAGCTCGAGTGAGAGGTTCCTGACAGCATGGTGGTATCCTTTGTCAAAGTATCCGTGCTCGTCCCACAACACGGATACTTTGACAAAGGAGACCACCATGCTGTCAGGAACCTCTCACTCGAGCTCTACACGAAGGATGTCCACTTGAGCTCCGGAGCAAAGTTTTGGCTCGGAGTAAGAATCTGTTGACGGAGCACATCCACCATGCTGTCAGAAAAAAATAGTAACGGTGAGAGACCCATTTGAGTAGGACGTATACTCTGATAATATCTCCTCCAACACTCAATCCCACTACTGATATCATTCTTGTAAAGATGATCTCTCAGAGTATACATCCTACTCAGATGGATCTCTTAGAGTATTCTCTCTGGTTGGTTGTCGTATTATCATTGCCGAGGGATGAGGGTCAGAGGACAGTCAACTTCATCTACGGCTATATAGTTTTTGCCTCGCCAGTCGAATGGCTGCAGGGACTATGTCCTTATCACCATGTCATAGTCCAATACAATCCAGAGATTGACACAGTACTAATTCATATATGTATTCCAATACAAATAGTCTAATACAAAAACAATCCAATACAAATAGTCCAATACAAATAAGTACTAATAGCTAATGAGAACCACGCAGCTTACGCAAACGCTCATTAATACGATCATGCAACCACCTCGAATAAGTGGGATCGACGGCGTGATTCCATATATAGTACCTTACAAGTGCTGCATGAATAGAACTCCCGGTCTCACTAGCTACCGGTGCTGGATGAATAGAACTCCCGGTCTCACTAGCTACCGGTGCCACTTCCTCCTTAACAGTAGGAGAAGCCAACTCAGCATTCACTGTTTCTCTCAAACGATGTGCCGCTCCTCGGGTCATGGGTGCCATATGGTAAGATCGATATTCACAAATAACATAATTGTAACATAAGCAAGCTAACTAAAGAAACCATCATGTAATTTGAGTATATTTTCGAAAGCAGATAAAGTACAAAAAAATTGATTTTTTGCTAAGTGTGAGAACGGATGGCTCAGAACACAACCCAAGATTCATTCTAGCATACATTAGTGTGAATCATCCAAGTTCTGTACATATGGTGTAGTATATGTTCTTATCGTATCTAGTATCTGAAGAATGTAACAGAATCAAGATGAACTCACAAAATGTAATACTAAGACATCATCTACTACTATATAAGATATAGTGATAGGTTGTCGTATCATCATTGCCGAGGGATGAGGGTTGGAGGACAGTCAATTTTATCTACGGCTATATAGTTTCTGCCTCGCCAGTCGAATGGCTGCAGGGACTATGTCCTGATCACCATGTCGTACCGTAGATTAATGTAAATAGAGCTGGAGCTGGAGCCAAAATATAGTACTACTTCATAATGTCATACTTTTACTCTTTCACTCTCTCTCCTCCCCCCTCCGGCGCTCTCACTCTCTCTGGCGTTCTCACACTACTAATAATACCAAATTCGATAGTAAAATAAATTTACAGTATCTCACCAGATCTGCAAGCGTCACTGCGTGGGGCCTTGATCCACCAGTATGAAGTCCCACAGCCTGTCGGTTCGCCTTCGCCTTCTTCGATAGTCTGATAGTCCGCTAGCGATACCGATAGTTCAATACCGATAGTCCGATAGTTCGATACCGATACCGATAGTCCGATATAGATTCTTCGATAGTCCACTAAGTCAAAATGATTCCTCTTAAGTGTCGAGCATGTTATACACGGTACAACTTGACGAGTTAGTAAATATTTTTGTGGTGTTGTATGCTTGCAGCAGCAAATCAAGTTTTAGAGTCATTATAGGTCAATTAATCAAACTGAGTCAAACTATCTATTTCTAAACTGTAAGAGTCCACTTCTATGATATGGGAGCTATATCCTAAATATCTAGGCTAAAATTAACTTGGTTAGGATACTAGAGTGTCCTTACTATCTAGCAAGCACTACCTTAGTCTAGTTACACTAACATTACCTATATTTCCTACCATGCCTATACTCACACATTACATCCCAAGCTGTCCTGCATGCTAATAGGCATGGTAGGCCTGCCTTCATTCCTCACTCTCTAAAGCACACATACACATATGTATATCACAGTTAGATGTATAGATATATACATCTATATAGAAGCACACAACTGATACACTCTAAGGGTCGGTTTTCCAGGAAAAACTTCACTTATTCAGTGACTTTGGTGAAGCGAATGTCCCAAGGATATTCTTAACAAAGAAGGCAGATGAAGAACTCGTACTGCCCTTGACACAGTGAACATATACACCATGAACCCAAACTCCATATTTACATTTACTAATCCAAACACCACCAAACTAATGGATAACACCCAATATGGATAACACATTATTTAGCCAATATATAAACTCAGATGAATTTGACAAGCAAAGCCCCCCACCCGTCCAGCCCCCGATGCCCCCGCCCCAAGTTCGCCGCCCAGCCCCCGACCAAAGCCCGCCGCCCCAAGCCCGCCGACCAGCCCCCGACGCCCTTGCCCCAAGCCCGCCGCCCAGCCCCCGATGCCCCTGCCCCAAGCCCACCGCCCCCCGCAGCCCTGCCACCAACAACCCCCCGTCCACCGCCGCCCCCCGCCGCCCAGCCCCCGACGCCCCCGCCCCAAGCCCGCCGCCCCCGCTGCCCCTACGACACCGCGAGAGAGAGAGAGAGGGGATTACCTTCAGAAGAGAGAGAGAGAGGAGAGGACGCCGGCGCCGATCACCGAAGCCGCGGAAGAGAGAGAGAAAGAGAGAGAGAGAGAGAGAGAGAGAGAGAGAGAGATAGGAGAGAGAGTGAATTTAGGGAGAATGTGAAAAGTTTCTTTCGTCGTTTTAATTTAAGTCTGGAACATATATTTAGCGACGAACTAGCGACGGATTTTTATCTGTCGCCCGTTAGTCGCTCTTTTTGACACTTGCCGACTGAATATCCGTCGCTACGTAGTCGAAGAATTGTCCCGTCAATTCTTTCCACAATTCCTGCCAAATAATCGACTGCATAGCGACGGCTGAATATCCGTCGCTATATCTTCGATGCCCTAGCGACGGATGAGCGACCTTTTCTCCCCCAAAAAATAAAATAAAAAATATAACGGCTTGTCGTCGGTACTCCGTCGGCTAGTTGCCACAAAGCCGCCACTAACGCCGACGGACAATATTTGTCGCTAATGTTCCGTCGCTAATTTACTGTATTTTGGTAGTGACATCTATAGTCTTGTACCCTAAGTTATAGCATGTTGCTGTCACGACTACCTCTTAGTGGGATATGGGTGTCTCACTGTGCACTGGTACGTAATGCTTGAACTCTTAATTCCCAGTTTGCACAATTTAGAGATTTACCTCTACTGCTACAGTATTTGGGAACCTAATGTGTCAGTGTAACCCCTCCTCTGAGTCCAGAACAGGTCACTTGTGTCACCCATGCTATCAATAGGTTTCCTGTCTTCTCTACTATACACATTGCCTATTCACCTTCTAACCCAATAATTAACATACACATATAGGCCTCTCCTATACATATTCATTAGTATAGGATACACACTATAGTATCAGAAATTAGCCCACGACCCACTCTACTCTACTTTACACACATATATCACATGGTGATACACACGTGCCTATCCCTACACTATTGACCTATGTCTACAGGAAATTAACCTAGTCCTATTATTCTGTCCTGCTGCTACTATAAGTTCCCAACTGATACATAATGCAAGTTCCACATCCAATCAAAAGATTGATACAGTTAAGGTCTGAATATAGGCTATATGTAAGGGCTGGTACTTCCTATCAAAGACTGATACACTCATGTTTCAACCAAAGGGCTAAACAATGGTTCAAGAGGACTGAACCTCCTCTAAAGGATGTGGCTAAACATCTAAGTACACATCCAACTTTACAAATCTGAGACTATCTAATGATCCACAAATTACCCTCAAATCCATTCCCTCTACATACCTGAATTCTTATGCTTAGATTTCTTTCCCTGTCTCATATACTCATATAGGAATACCCAGTATTCATGTAGACAGGATGAGACAGGTCTGATACAAAATATTTATAGATTAAGACTGGAACAAAATATAATGATCTGGACTGTATACCTGAGGTAAATTCAAATGGGACTGAATTCAGAAGACAATTGACTAAATTAAATTAATAGTGGACACTAAAAGGCATTAGATTGAACATGATATAGGAAAACTGAATAAGGGAAATATTAAACTGAACTTGTGTCTAAGAGAAATGATACCATGTTCAGTTTGGGGACTGAACTTAATACCTAGGACTGGGACTGAACAAAGCCTAGGTCTGAACCAAGCCTAAGACTGATATCTAAACATCCTATAGGAATGATGTAATCATTGGCTACAATTAATACATAAAAATAAGGTCTGATGTATGGTTCCTGATACCAGAAGATCGGATACTATGTAATCTGGTAGCAGGCATTCAGATACAAGCCATACTCGTCTCTTGTGTGTATACCCTGGTCTGGGAACATCATCTAATAATGGTGTCAAGGTCCAGCTGGACCTAATCCTTGGTGTTTGCTCTGTAACCAGGTTAGCCTGTGGTGTTCTGGTGCACCTACTGGGAAGTTCTATTCACAAGTCTCAGGTCCATTTGTGCACCATCGTATACACAATAGTAGGCACCATGCACAGGTATGTTGTCTGATTAAGAAGGATGATAGAACATGTAATAGATAAAGGGGGTTAACCAAAGTCTAGGGATACATAGGTATATGAGACTGAACATAAGATTCAGTAGAAATTGAACACTAATATAGTATGGTTAAATCATGAAGGGGACAGATGCTACAAACAGTATGGTTTAACATGAGGCAAGTCATGCTATGTGATGTGACTAATTTGGGGATGCAGTGTTTTGTGGTATGTTCTGATACATAACATATCAGTGAATGATGCAGGGCATGGAAAAGTATGCAGTCTAATATTAGTTTGGTTGTAGGTAATGGGCTGACAAGGGTCTGAATATATGTTACATGTAGATGACCAATGCCAAGTGAATGAAGACATTACCTAAGAATTGGAATGACCTGCACATACAAAGAATGTATTGGATATATATGAAGATGAGGACTGAACCAAAGGACACTAATACCAAGGGTGGAATCAATGAGATGGGTCTCAGGCTATTTCCCTTATACTGGAACCTGGTACACAGGAACCCTAAACCTTTCTTAATGCTGACAGGAACCTGGGTGCACAGGAACCTGGCTAATATATTTGCAATACACATTATCTAATCTAAAGTTTTCCTCCAAGGGACATGGCTTAAACTCTACATATGGGTTGATTACTCATGGTTGCAGGACAGCTCCCAATGATTTGTGCCCACGAATGTAACATTTAGGAAATATCTCTATGGGATCAGTTTATTGACATATAAGTACAGGGGAACATCCCCCTTCCAGTGTTTATTTACACCGGATCCTATTGTCCTAGTAAATATTTTGACTGTAACTCAATTTGGCATTGACACAAACATCTCCTAAACCCCTGAAGCTACTAGTATATAACAAATCAATACAGCTCAGAATCTTTAGAACTATCGTGAGTTTGCATCTATGCGGTTAATAACATCCTATAGTTGTTTTTATGGAACCTTCACATATCCAACCACTCTTAAGTAAACAGAGATATGAAAATCAAAGTTTTCGTGGAATACCTGCTTATGATTTGTTCTGAAGTTGGACACAGAAGAAGGGCTCCAAGGTACGGGAAGAAGGAGATCTGAGAAGGCTAGGGTTGTAGATGAGAAGTCGGCTGTATCCTCTCTCTATATATATGGTGTTCGGATTTGACCCAGGGAAGAATAAATAGGGAAATCTGAGTTTAAACTCATATTTGGGTTTGGGGATGAAGTGTTTGAATTTATCTAGAGGGATTCGATTTGTTTGAGAAGATATCACTTTGGGTTTTTGGATTGAACTCGAAATTTAATTCATGCTCAGTAGAACAATCAAGTTTTAGCCGTTGGAGCATTTGAAACCAGGGTTTAAAACTCTGTGTATTTGAATATGATTTGAAATACACAATTGCACTTAGGTCCCTCATTAGTTGATATTTACGAAACCCCCTGCTGCCTTTATATTTACTAAGAAGCAAACGATAGATATATATATTACATATATACATTTATTATTCAAATATCTATTCATTACTTTAACAATTCAGCTAAATATAATAACAAAAAAATAAATAGAGAAAACTGGGCTAAGGGCTCACAGCTATTTGGGTTATAGTCGACAGGCTCGCCAAGGTAGCTCATTTTCTTCCTTTCAGAATTGGTCAGTCGACATATCAGCTAGCAGAATTGTACCTCAAGCAGATAGTCAGATTACATGGAGTACCAGTCAGTATTGTATCCGACAGAGATTCAAGATTCACAATGCACTTTTGTCAGTCTTCAGAAAAGTTTGGTGACTCGTCTCAAGTTCAGTTCAGCTTACCATCCGCAGACAGATGATCAGTCAGAGCGCACGATCCAGACTCTTAAAAATATGTTGCGATCATGCACACTCGACTTAGGTGGTTTGTGGGAAGATCACTTGCATCTCGTGGAGTTCTCCTACAACAACAGTTTCCAGGCCAGTATCCAGATGGCACCCTTTGAGGCCTTGTACGATAGAAAGTATAGGTCCCTGTTAGCATGTGATGATATAGGCGAGAGCAGATGCTTGGTCCAGAGATGGTTACACGGACTATTAAGGTGGTCAAGCAAGTCAGAGGTCATCTTCGAGTTGCACAAGATCGCCAACGTCATTGGGCCGATTCTCATCGACGTTCCCTTGAATTTTCTATCGACGACTATGTATTCCTTAGGATCTCGCCTACCTGTGGCGTCATTCATTTCGGCGTATGAGAAAAGCTTAGTCCTAGGTATATAGGGCCGTTCGATATTCTAGAGCGAGTAGGTAATGTGTCCTATCGTCTCACTCTTCCACCGTCGTTATGTGAGGTGCATGATGTCTTCCATTTATGACGGTATATCCCGGATCCGAGTCATGTCCTTGCTCATTCGGAATTGGTTGTTGGTACCAACCTTTCGTATGAGGAGAGACCCGTATCCATATTGGACCGAAGAGAGAAGATACTCAAGAATAAGACTATCAAGTTAGTCCGTGTTGCTTGGGGTCATCACTCTTTGGGTGAGTCAATGTGGGAGTGTGGGGATGATAACCGATCGCGATATCCCGACCTATTTAACTTATAAGGTATAATATCTTTTTTATGCCTTATGCTTTAATTCCTTGCTTGCATGAATGATTGCTTGATTGATTGCTTAGTTATAACTTGCTTGTGATTAGTATAGCTCGCTCGACATCTCTAGCCTCTTGATTAAATTTCGAGGACAAAATTCTTTTAAGGTGGGTAGAGTTGTCACCCTCGGATTTCGTTATACGTATTTTGGTATGCGTATACATATCTCGGACCCGTATTTCGATTTTTCCTGACTGGCTAGCCTTGGGTTTTGCATTTGGCATGGGTTAGTTAGCATTTCCTGGTTTGTGTGGTTTATCTTGGCCTTGTCATGCATCGGGTTTGGTTGGGTTCGGCTTGGTTGCGGTTTGGGTTAGCATGCAAACCCCTACCTACCACCATCCTCCCATTTATTAACCCAACAACCCTTCTCTCTCTTCATTTATTTTCTCATTTATTCCTCTTCTTCTTCCTCCATTAACTCTCTCCACCTACCGAGAGTTTTGGCAAGTGCATCTTGCTTTCACTTGAGAACCCATTTTGATGGTTCCAATGGCTTCCTAGTTTGATCCTATACCACTTTAGAACTTGAAGATTTTTATTTTGGTGCATAGATTTTTGTAGATCTAGGTTTTAGCATTTTTGATATCTTCATGGTTTTGATCTTCTAAACTTGGTTGTTTTCGGAGATTGAGAGTTCCATGTAGTAGGAATTTTCGATTTTGCGTAAGTCGGCTTTCATCGAGTCTTGGTCGAGATGGGGTTTCTTGAGTCTCTTGAGTCCCATGGCTGCATGTCTCGGCCTTGGTAGAAGTTGTGCCTTTTACGCACACGTTTTACGTGCCAGCGTAGTGTTTTTCCCATTTTACGCACACATTTTACGTGCTCGCGTAGTGTTTCCCCCTTTACGCACACGCATTTACGTGCCAGCGTAATCTCTTCTACGCTGAGTTCATTCGAACTCTACGCAGGGGCTACTCCATTCGCGTGGAGTGCTCGCTCGCGTAGAGTGATTGCTCGTGTAGAGTCCCGCTCGCATGCAGTCTGGCCCGCATAGGGAGCTGCCCTTCCTCGGTCTTGCCCGTATAAAGCTATTTTACGCTCGGGGCCCCTTGGCCTAGCGTAGTTTCACTAGCGTAGAGTCTTGGGCCCTTGGCGTACCCCGATTGCCTTTATATGTTCTTGCACTTTTGTTATGAACTTGATAATCACGGATTAGATAGTACGATAGGAATGATGGTTGAATACGGCATGGTATAACAAGTAACTGACGTGGCATGACATGACATGACATGACGAGTAAGCATGATGGGAACTATTGAATGTTGTTGCGACGGTAAATATGACATGACAAGAATGAATGACCTGGACACCGTGGATGATTGTGTTTGTACTAATGAACCAATACTGTCTTGCATCATGTCTAGGACATGGATCCCTGAGTACCACGGTCAGGGGTACCTACTTAAACTGACTAAGGCTAATAACTAGAATAACCCAGTAGTCATGAAGAGATTTCCCAACTACAGGCGATCCCGTTATCTGGGTACCCCATCATGGGATCTGTAGCCTGCCGTCGAGTAGGGCACATTTCCAGTACACTGTTATGTGTTGCACCCTTGAAGCTACTTAAGGGTACATGCGTTTGTTGGACGATGTACCCACATAAACTCAACCCCTAATTGCGTCCGGATAACCTAGATGTTCTGCAGGGCTTGTGGCTGTTGGAACAAATCTCATTGCATCTTGCTAGTAACTAGGCCTGTGATAACCCTAGTTAGTTAAAGTATCAAGCCGTACTTATTGCTTGGCCGTGAATGATGGATGGAGTCTAACCAGTGTAAGCCTTGTCTTGTTCCAGTACCTGGCTACCTCGGAACACGAATGCTTATGCTTACCTTATCAATAACTAATCGAAATAATTTCCGATCTTCTTGACATCTATTGCTCTATTTAGATTTCATGTCTTATTTTATGTTCTGATATGCTGGTTTTAGTTCTTAAGTAAAGCCTCCTTTGTGGCACTTGCTCTTTCTGGGATCTAACCCAGCTGGTTTTGCATGGCCAGATACCGGAGCAGCTCCAGAGGATCTTCCTACCTTCCAGCCAGATGGTAACCACCAGACGTAACCCTGGCAACGAGTGGGTTTTATTTTTGGCTCTTCCACTCTATTGTAAAAGTATTCTTTTGAGGCGTTTAGCCGACGAGCACGTGTTAGCTCGATTGCACTTTACTTACTATCTGCCTACGGGCTGTAGCATGATTAACAAATCCTAGGATTAATCATGTATGACTGAAACTCATGCTAGTCTTCACATTTTGTATAACTAGCTTCATGATCATCCAAATATGTAATGTATAGGACGCCTTACTATTGTATATTTGGTGCTCTGACATCTTGTAACTGCTATTACTTGCTTGAGATTGAGACAATAGGCTTGTTCATGACCATAAGAGACTGATGGTTTGCAGTTAAACCCTCATGTATCTAGACAGCCGTGACCGTATAGCGATGTGGGTTGCACTTCAATATACGTAGCTGGCTGTGTCCGCCTCTGCTCTCCAGTATTCTGGTTCTGGGGCGTGATAGTTATACCTCAAGAGAATTGTGAAATATGGAAGAGAATGACCCAAGAATTTGTCTCATTGAGTTTGGAGAAGAAATCCACACAAGATAGAGACTTCTAGGGTTAGGGTTTAAAGAGGAAGGATTTTGAGAAGTTTTGGAGGAGGCAATGGAGAGGAGAGAGAGGGAGAACCCAATTTTAAAAAAGGGAGTTCGGATGGTCGGGTGAATCCTGGACCGTAGGATCAAATCGGATGAAAGACTGAGAGCAAATGGGAGTTCTGGAACAGCCAGACCGAGTTCGGCCCGAACTCTGTGTGAGGCAGAGTTTCTGTGTTCTGGGACCAGAACTGAAGGCAGTTTAAAAATAGTTTGAAACCAATGCCAAGTTTAAAAGAATGAATATGAGGGATAGAAATTTAAGAAACTCAGAAGGAAATGGCCAAGTAGAAAATCTTCAAATGGAAATCGAATAGAGTAAACGAAATGAAGTTAGAAAATTTAAATGTGTCAAGTTATAAATGAAATTGAACCATATAATAAACAAGGAGTTATGACACAAATCAGTACGGTGAAACTACCATGGGGTAGCTGCAGGGGCCGGATCCCAGCTAGCAGTAGTCCGAAGACTACTGCACCGTGTCGCTTAGGCTTTTACGCCTTGTTGTCAGAAGGACCCTTTCGGCTTGTACCCATAGCAAAGTCATCATAAAGAACCGTGACATAATCGATATTTACGCAGGCTAATTTAATGAGTAACCACTTCATCCAAAATTTCTAATTCACGTCAAAGAAAATTGAATCACTCTTCGGATAGTGGTTTTGTAAAAAAAATCTGCTAGCTGATGATCAGTGTCAATAAATTCTAAATTTATAGTGCCATTATGTTGATGATCACACAAAAAGTGGTGATGAATTTCAATGTGTTTCGTGTGTGAGTGATATATAGGGTTCTTAGTAAGGTTGATAGCATTAGTGTTATCACAGAATATAGGAATATGCATAAAAGATAGGTTGTAGTCTGCAAGAGTTTGCTTCATCCACAAAATTTGTGCACAACAACGACCAGCTGCGATATATTCAGCTTTTATTGTGGATAGTGCGACAGAATTCTGTTTCTTGCTAAACCAAGAGACTAGAGCCTTGCCTAATAAATGACACGTACCGCTCGTACTTTTATGGTTGACTTTGTATCCCGCGAAATCAGCATCCGAATAACCAATAAGGTCAAAGGATGTAGATTTGGGATACCACAAGCCCACTGTAACAGTACCCTTAAGGTATCGAAAGATACGCTTAACGGTGGACATGTGTGATTCCTTAGGACTAGCTTGATAGCGAGCACACAGGCAAACACTAAACATGATATCAGGACGACTAGCAGTTAGGTAAAGTAGACTACCAATTATACCTCGATACTTACGTTGGTCAACAGGTTTGCCGCTTTCATCAGGTTCCCACTTGGTCGTAGTAGCCATAGGGGTGCTGATTGGTTTGACATTGTTAAGATCAAACTTCTTCAGCATATCCTTTGTGTATTTTGACTGGCTGATAAAAGTTCCTTACGAAGTTTGTTTGACTTGTAATCTAAGGAAGTAAGTGAGCTCCCCCATCATGCTCATCTCAAATTTGTTCTGCATACACGTAGCAAAATCTTGGCATAGATTTTCATTAGTGGACCCAAATATGATATCATCAACATAGATTTGTACTAAAAGAAGGACGTCTTGAAAACTTTTGATAAAAAGTGTAGTGCCAATCTTCCTTTTTGAAAAATCTTTATCTAGTAAGAAATTGTTTAGGCGTCATACCATGCTCTGGGGGCTTGTTTGAGGCCATATAGCGCTTTCTTGAGTTTGAAAACATGGTCGAAAAATTTGTGGTTTTCAAAACCAGGGGGTTGTTTTGCAAAAACTTCCTCCTTAATAAAACCATTCAGAAAAGCACTTTTGACGTCCATTTGGAGAAGTTTAAAATTTTAAAAGTTTGTAAAGGCACAAAGCATCCGAATGGATTCAAGTCTTACAACAGGAGCATACGTCTCATCGTAGTCGATACCTTCCTCTTCGTTGTATCCTTGAGCTACTAGACGAGCTTTTTTGTGAGTGACTGAACCATCTTCATTTACTTTGTTACGAAAAACCCATTTAGTACCAATGATCGAACGGTTAGCTAGTTTAGGAACAAGTTCCCAAACCTGGCTTCTTTCGAATTGGTTGAGTTCTTCTTGCATAGCTGAAATCCAAAAATCATCATTAAAAGCTTCTAAAATAGTTTTAGGCTCAATTTATGAAATGAAAGCAGTGCTAGCAATGGAATCTCTTAACGATAATCGAGTACTTACTTCGCGTGATACCTCACCTATTACCAAGTTTTCTGGGTGTGATGGCTTGAATGCGAACTTCTTCGGTAAGCCCTCCAGAGAATTGGTTTCAGGGGTGGTAGTCATCGGCATGGAAGTTGGTGGTTCAACATCATCGTTGGGGATAGCTACTGTACTATTTTTCTCATCAAAAGTCACATTAATAGATTCTTCTACAATCATTGAGCATTTGTTGAACACTCTATATCCTTTACTCTTAGCAGCATAGCCAAGGAAAATACCATCGTCAGCTTTGGCATCAAATTTGTCTAAGTTGTCTTTGGTGTTTAGGATAAAATAGCGACAACCAAACACTTTAAAATATACGACATTAGGAGTCCTACCAAACTAAAGCTTGTAGGGTATTTTCTTCGAAATAGGTCGAATAAGCACCCTATTTAAAATATGGCATGTTGTACTGACAGCTTCTGCCCAAAAATATTTCAGAAGTAAAAATTTATTCAACATGACTCTAGCCATATCGCCAATAGTCCTATTCTTCCGCTCCACAATACTATTTTTTTGAGGAGTTCGATGACAAGAAAACTCATGATCAAAACCATTTGTTTCGTAAAACTTTTCAAAATCAGAATTTTCGAATTCGCCTCCATGATCACTTCGGATTCGAGTGATCATGTAGCCTTTTTTGTTTTGGACCTTTTGGCAAAGATTTTAAAAACTGAAATTGCCTCGCTTTTGTTTGAAAGGAAGAAAACCCAAGTAAATCTAGAAAAATTATCTACTATAACAAAAGCATAGAGTTTTCCACCAAGACTGGTTGCTCTACTGGGACCAAATAAGTCCATGTGCAGTAATTGTAAGGGTCTAGTAGTACTTATAGTGTTTATGGAATGAAATGAGGATTTGGTTGCCTTGTTTAGTTCACATTCGGTACATACCGTGTCCTTCTTAAATGTGATATCGCGCAGACCTCTTACTAGCTTCTTTGTCGATAGCCTGGATATAGTATCCATATTGGTATGACCAAGACGCTGTTGCCACAACAGTCTCTCATCCTTGTGGGCGTAGAGGCATCTTCCTGCACTGTTAGTATTTCTAGATAGATAGAAAATATAAATGTTATCTTATCTTATCCCTTCAAAAGCAATGTCTCCCGTTGACCTATCATAAATATAGCATTTATTTTTTCCAAAGTTAATATCATATCCATGATCAGCAAGATGACTTATGCTGAACAGGTTGTGCTTTAACTCAGTCACTAGGCAGACATCCTTTATTACAGGAGAAGGAGGACAACCAATAGTACCATTACCTATGATGTAGCCCTCTAAATTGTTATCGAAGCATACATACCCTTCCCTCTTCATCGATAGTGATGCAAAAAGATTTGCGTCTCCCGTCATATATCGCGAGCATCCACTATCGAGAATTATAACCAGCACATTTTTAATTTAGGGATATTTTGGTCATTTTGTAATTATTATGTTATTTATTAATTTATGGAATTCATGTAATGATAGGTGGTTTCGTTTGATATTTGTGTAGCATAAATGGGTTTAACTTAGCCAACACTGACTAGAAGCCTAATAATAATAACTAGAATTAATTTGACCTTGTAGGAATTATTTTAGAATTAATTAGTTATTTTAGAATGTTTTAAATGAATTTTTAGTCATTTTAGCCTTTTTAGCCATTTTTGTGATTTTCTAGATATTATGACTTGTGTTGTACTAGCAACTGGTTTAGCCTTAGAGGATATTGTATAGGAGACTGACCATGCCTTAGAATTATTATTTTTTATTTTTAGAATTTATTTTAGGCTTGAGTTTATTTTTAAGGCTTTAATTGATTTTTTAGCCTTTTTCATGCTAGCCTTTTAGCCTTTTTGACTTGGGCCTATTTTTACTTAAGAATGAGTTGGCCCAAGTGAAACCCTAACCCTAGAGCTCCCTACCTGGCTGCCCAACAGCAGTAACCCCTTCCCCTTCTCTTCATTTGTGAAGTTTAGCCTCCACAAGTGAACCCTAATAGATCCCCTACTCCAAAACTCATATTTCCTTCATCCGGAGTCTGTTTCTTCCCAAACGAACTCCGTTGCACTCGTCGAGGAGAGGAGGATCTGATGGAGCATTTCTAGCGAGGAGACGGAGACTTTTGCTTGAGGGAAACCGGCCAATACGACAACCGAGGGGCTCCATTTATTGAGTTTTTGACACTCAATAGGTAAACCCTAATCTACCATAGTAAATCTAGAATTTCTTTCATTTTTGCATCCATATAGGTTCCCTAGACTTGCCCACGAAGTTTGGTTGGTTTTCGACTTCGTTTGATGGCGGTATCGGACACGTGTCGGTCCTTTACGACAGGTGTTCGACGAAATGCCGCTTAGGATAGAAAGTTGCTGTTTTCGATTCTGTCTTCATGGATGTTTATACAACATTATTTTGATAAACTTTTGTGAAGATGGATTTGATTTTATTGACGTTACAGCGGCGTTTCGGGCATCGGACGCACGTGCACAGATCCCGTGCACGAGGCCGTGCCTACTGTGCGTTGTATCTCGATGCACAGGCCGTATTTTTGCGTGAAATTTCTTGAGCACATGGGGGAAACCTCTGCCCCCCATGCTCGTAAAATTTCACAACTTTTTGTTGAGCGAGCGCGGAGAAATCCGACGTGCACCGCTCAGCCGCACTGTGCATTCAGGCTAATTTTTGTCGCTGAAACAGACTTCTTTCGCGCACACGACGCAACGAAGACCCGTTCTAGGACCTGGGACATGTCGACCTATACCTAGAATACCCGAGGAACCAACCCCGAGTCGTGGCGTGGCTCGACGAGCGAGCCACGAAGACGGAACCGCGTGCACGAGGACGCGCGGGCGCACGCGCGCGCAGCAGGCCGCGGGCAGGTGCGGGGCTACGTGCGCTGTTTCGGTACGGCGTGTCGCTGCGTGGCTGTGTCCTAGACCTACCCCAGGACCCCCCCAGTTGCGTACACAAGCACGGGACTTTTCGTTGTGTGTGCGGCGCTCAATCGAGCGAGAACGCACGCACAAGCACGCGTTGTCACGCGGTATCGGGAATTTCCGATGCGCATTCTGTGGACACGACACAGACACGATTTTGAATCCGAGAGTATATGAGCACATCACGTGGGTCGAGACCAACATGTATGCCGAGTTTTGCGGGTTTATTTGGTGTATATCTCATTTTCGATCGTTGTGTGAAAAATGAGTTTTTCTTTAAATATGAATTTTTGAGTTTGAATGTGATGTTTTGATTTCCAGCAACTTAACTTATAAAATCTGAATTTTCAGTACGTACATAAGTTTTTGGATTTGTGGGAACCAACCTTTGGGTTTATTTCATATTTTCCTATCAATTATAAGCATTTGCACTTTTCTCTATAGCTATGTATATATATAGCTATGTATATATATAGCTATATATATATATATATATATATATATATATATATATATATATATATATATATATATATATATATATATATATATATATATATATATATATATATATATATATAAGACCCGTTGAAACCCATTGCAAGCCTATATATGCGTTGAGAATGGGTCGAGGGGAGTTAGTTCCAAATTTTTGATTCTTTTAAGTATTTCAAACCATTGCCAATCTTTCCATTTGAGCATTTGTATAGATACACACACACACACACACACACAGATATATATATATATATATATATATATATATATATATATATATATATATATATATATATATATATATATATATATATATATATATATATATATAATATATATAGTTTTCCTATTTTTTATATGTATAAATAGTATATTAAATTGTGGTATACCATGGTTATGCTTGGATTTTTGTAATCTCAGAATTGACTCATTTCAGTAAGCTCCAGGACACGCACACACACACCATCATTTGTTAGAATTACGGTTTGACTTGTATTGTAAATACACATGTGTGTATATATACCTATGTGTGCATAGTTGTATGCTTAGGAACCCTCTTAGAATAGATCGTAGTTGTGTGGTATGACTATAGGAAGTGTTTGGACATATTTAGTTTGTCATTTTGAGCCTAGTTTAGTCGAATTGGTCGACAAGTTGACCAAATTGACAAAAGTCAACTTTGGGTCAAACTTGATCTAATTCAACTCAAACGAACTCCGAATGACCTGAAATTTTGTGTATGACCTAGAAATTAGTAAATAGACTAGTTGACCAATGTTTGACCAGCATTGACCAGGTTTGACCAGGGGTTGACTTTGATCAAAAGGGACCTAGAAGCATGTAGTCTTGCATTGTAGCTATTTCCTTTGATATTTTAGATTTGGTTGTGACATGTGTATACTTAAAATAGGTTTATATCACTCCAGTTCAGTTATACATCATCATCAGCAGCTCGGATTGTCAGACGAGTGCATTCTCTGATAGTTCTTTCATTTACTTGTCAAATTCTATATTTCAATTGTAGTCAATTCTATTTGATTCTCGGTTACAAACACGAATTGATATTTTCTAGAATTCATGTATATGACATACATACCTTACTTGTCTAGCCTCTATTACAAGAACTATTACAAGAATCACCTACAAGCACCTTCATGTTCTGGCTAGATTTATTCTCGATTTACGTGTCATGTTATGGATTCACTCATATTTGTCGGACGGAGAAATACTTGAGTAAACATGTAAACATTCCTAAATACTCGAACCACCTTCCTGTGAATTATAGAAGAACGATAGCCGTCCCACACTTGGCCAGTGTGTGATGTGGCAGATTATCCGTAGCCGTTTACAAGTCGATCTCAGTATTTTAAAACACACTATGAGTAGTGTCTAGAATCTTTACTAGAATCATCACAAGAACCATTACAAGAATCCCCCTACTTGGATCATTGAATGGAATCACACTTGACATACTTTGTACCACTGGACTCATATCACATTATTCTAGTTCAGCTAGCTTTATTTACAGTCTTCATTGACATGATATTCTGTTTCACAGCTTTTACATTCCTTGTTCTTTTACTAGTTTTATATCTTAAACTGTCTCAAATTCCTATGCTTCATCAATAAAATTGTCTATAATTGTTTTATGGTTTTCGTCATTTACTTATATTTACTTGAAGAGATGTATTCGTTCCTGTCCTGACTGGACCTATTGAAATATTACATATGTTAGCCCTGAGGATGTTTCCCCTACTCACTATGGATCTGGAGAGGGATTAGCTACCTTTGGCCCCGATTCTCAGGAGTGATCGGGAGACTAGTTTAGTAGACTGTTTTAGATTTTTTTTTACTGGAACTTGAGTTGTAATAATGTATGAGTTGTTTTTTTGAGTTGTTTTGAGTTATTAGCTTTTAGTAGTTTTCATTGTTTTCTTTTAGTTATAGAATTCTGTGATATCCTATCGTGCTTAAACTGTGATTGAGTTATATTATTTTGTTATATAATTGCGTGAGATGGTTCAGATAGTGACCTAGAACAGCGTTCTACCGTCGATTCTGCGGCGTAGGCTGGACGTGGTTACGTACTTGTACCTTACACTGGGTGCGAGTCGTGATATGTTTTTAGTGGTGGCCCATGCAGGTCAGATTCGCATTATTTTGATATCATAGTAGTACGATGACGTAGTTGTACTGCTACGAGCCTGCGATAGGAACTAAGAAATAGGCATTAGCGGAGAGGTACTCAATCACAGTTAGGAAAATTTTTGATCTAATTTGTGCCATCTACACATTCTTGCTGATAATTGCCTTCTTTTGAAATAATTGTCCTCCTTTGATTATATCGCTTCCTTCTCAGTCATTCTTTGTTTGATCTGTCTTCAGGATACTGGAGACACGATCGCAGCGCTCTGGTCTTAGAGATACCACTGAGAGGTCTGCTACTTCTCGTCCGACTCAACAGGCCCCAGGACCACAGTGCCTCTAATACCAACTAAGGTGGGCCCGTCTGCAACTTTTGGGGGTGCTCCTCCACCAGCTCCGAGGACTACCCCAGGAGTTCAGGGGATGCTACTACCACCACCCCAGGGGACAGTTGATGTGGCACAGTATTTCACTTTCATGCAGCAGATGATGGAGATGCAGCGACGCCAGGCAGAGGACATGAGACAGGGCATTGACAATGCCCATCAGCTAGCCATGGTAGCAGTAGAGAAGGTGACTTCCCAGTCGCAGGGAGGAGGGTTCAGCCATACCAGCCGAAGACACCGGGCATTCAGGAATTTCAGAAGATGCGTCCGCGAGACTTTACGGGTACGAAGGGTATCCTTTATGCGGACGACTGGATCGAGCACATAGATGAGATCTTCCACCTTACAGAGATACTAGCCCGGCTCCAGATAGAGGCAGCGGGTAGCCAGATGTAGGACCTTGCCCGTACATGGTACCAGACCGACCCCAGGGTTGGTACAAAGGGGCAGACTTGGGAGGCTTTCAAGAGCTTTTCAAGGAGAAGTTCTTTTCTGATACTGCACTTGGTGCTTTGGAGACGCAGTTCGAAAACCTGGTTCAAGGGAACCTGACAGTAGTAGAGTACGCTGGAGAGTTGTGTCGCCTGGGCAGATTTGTGGAGGGCCTTAGCGAGACAGCGAAGGCTAGGAGGTTCAGGAAGGGCTTGGTTAAGGAAGTCAAGTCCTTGACCAAGAGCAACAAAAATGTTACTTTTGAGGAGATTCTGTTGGGAGCTATGGCAGGAGAGGATGACTTGGAGCTCAAGTCCAAGAGGAGTCGAGATGATTCAGGAGGGGCCAGTGGGAGTGGAAAGCGTCCCAGCATGCAAAAGATAGTACACCAGCCTCAGCAGATGCAGGCACCAGCTCGGGTTTAGTAAGGACAGTATCAGCCTCAAGGTCTGGATCAGAGGATGCAGAGTTGTGCCTACTGTAAGAAGCCAGGACACATTTGGGAGTCTTGTAGGAGGAGGCTGAAAGTTTGCCTATTTTGTGGTTCCGACGCTTACCAGATAAAAGATTATCCCTCGGCACCCCCACTTGGTGGAGCACAGGGTCAGAGCGAGAGAACTAGGCCACCTGTAGCACAGCACCATACCCAACACCAGAGGGGTGGAGTTTTTGCACTGAGGGTCGAGGAGACCGATGCTGCAGGTGATGGGTTAGCAGGTCTGTCTTTCCTATCCTTCTTTCCCCTTCTTGTTGTGTGATTTTATTAGTACCTGTCAGGATAATATTGTGATGTGCTAGATAGTATAGTAACCCTGTTCGAGACTGTGAATTACGACCAGTAGGACCATATTTTGCATGTTTTAGATATAATTTTATTGACCTTGATTGTCGGGGGTTTAACCTAGAAGAAGTGCAACCATCTTAAATTTCGAGGACAAAATTTTTCTAAGGGGGTAGATTTTTAACCACCACATTTTTAATTTAGGGATATTTTGGTCATTTTTTAATTATTATGTTATTTATTAATTTATGGAATTCATGTAATGATAGGTGGTTTCGTTTGAAGTTTGTGTAGCATAAATGGGTTTAACTTAGCCAACACTGACTAGAAGCCTAATAATAATAATTAGAATTAATTTGACCTTGTCGGAATTATTTTATTATTAATTAGTTATTTTAGAATGTTTTAAATAAATTTTTAGTCATTTTAGCCTTTTTAGCTATTTTAGCCATTTTTGTGATTTTCTAGATATTATGACTTGTATTGTACTAGCAACTGGTTTAGCCTTAGAGGACATTGTATAGGAGCCTAACCATGCCTTAGAATTATTATTTTTTATTTTTAGAATTTATTTTAGGCTTGAGTTTATTTTTAAGGCTTTAATTAATTTTTTAGCCTTTTTCATGCTAGCCATTTAGCCTTTTTGACTTGGGCCTATTTTTACTTAAGAATGAGTTGGCCCAAGTGAAACTCTAACCCTAGAGCTCCCTACCTGGCCGCCCAATAGCAGTACCCCCTTCCCCTTCTCTTCATTTGTGAAGTTTAGCCTCCACAAGTGAACCCTAATAGATCCCCTTCTCCAAAACTCATATTTCCTTCATCCGGAGTCCGTTTATTCCCAAACAAACTCCGTTGCACTCATCGAGGAAAGGAGGATCTACTGGAGCATTTCTAGCGAGGAGACGGAGGCTTTTGCTTGAGAGAAACCGGCCGACACGACAACCGAGGGGCTCCGTTCATTGAGTTTTTGACACTCAATAGGTAAACCCTAATCTACCATAGTAAATCTGGAATTTCTTTCATTTTTGCATCCATATAGGTTCCCTAGACTTGCCCACGAAGTTTGGTTGGTTTTCGACTTCGTTTGATGGCGGTATCGGACACATGTCGGTCCTTTACGGCACGTGTTCGACGAAATACCGCTTATGATAGAAAGTTATTGTTTTTCAATTCTGTCTTCATGGATGTTTAGACAACATTATTTTGATAAACTTTTGTGAAGACGAATTTGATTTTGTTGATGTTACTGCGGCGTTTCGTGCATCGGACGCACGTGCACGGATCCCGTACACGAGGCCGTGCGTGCCCTGCCTACTGTGTATTGTATCTCGATGCATAGGCCGTATTTTCAAGTGAAATTTCTTGAGCACGTGGGGGCAACCTCTGCCCACATGCTTGTAAAATTTCACGGCTTTTCGTTGAGCGAGCGCGAAGAAATCCGACGTGCACCGCCCAGCCGCACTATGCATTCAGGTTGATTTTTGTCGCTGAAACGGACTTCGTGCGTGTACACGACGCAAAGAAGACCTGTTTCAGGACCTGGCACACATCGACCTATACCTAGACTACCCGAGAAACCAACCCGAGTCGTGGCGTGGCCCGACGAGCGAGCCACGATGGCGGAACCGCGTGCACGAGGGCGCACAGGCGCCCGCGCGCGCAGCTGCGGGGCTGCGTGCGCTGTTTCGGCACGACATGTCATGTGTGGCCATGTCCTAGACCTACCCCAGCACCCCCAGCTACGTGCACAAGCACGGGGCTTTTTGTTATGTGTGCGACGCTCAATCGAGCAAGAACGCACGCACAAGCACGCGTTGTCACGCGGTATCCAAAATTTCTGATACGCATTCTGTGGACACGACATGGACACGATTTCGAACCCGAGAGTATACGAGTGCATCACGTGGGTCGAGACCAACGTGTATGCCGAGTTTAGCGGGTTCATTTGGTGTATATGTCATTTTGGGTCGTTGTGTGAAAAATGAGTTTTCTTTAAATATGAATATTTGAGTTTGAATGTGATGTTTTGATTTCCAGCAACTTAACTTATAAAATCTGAGTTTTCACTACGTACATGAGTTTTTGGATTTGTGGGAACCAACCTTTGGGTTTATTTCATATTTTCCTGTCAATTATGAGCATTGCACTTTCTCTATAGCAATGTATGAAATAACGTGTAGGCAACTCTAGAGGAGGGTGAATAGAGTTTGTGTTAATAATCACCAAATAAAAATTAACTCTATATCACCTCCACAAAACAACTTTTAAGATAGTAAATAAATCAGAGAGAAATGTGGAAGTAAATAAAGATCAGTAGAGCATACGCAAACACAATAGTTTTAACCTGGTTTCCCTCGTGGAGGACTAGTCCAGGCCTGAGAACTCTAGCTCAGGATTGAAATCCACTATTTATGAAATAGTGTACAACCACGTGCCTTTACTCAGAAGAGCACGCCAACTTCTTACAGATTTGCAGGTGGCAAAACTTGGAATTGTCCAAGTAACTTTTCTTTTCACTCTTGCACAAAATTTTTTAGCTGAATCGCACTTGAGCACCTTGGGGCTTAGGAAGTTTTGTGGCTAGTAGATTGGAAGAATAAGGCTTAGGTAGTATAAGGCTTAGATGATTGAGAGTGAGAGATAGAAAGATGATGAAGAGATGAATAAAAATGGTTGAAAACATGCCCTATATATACTAGTCTGGAAGGCAGAATTCGGCCAGAATTCTGTCCTCAAAATTCAAAAATATGGCCGTTGTACCAGCTAGCAATTGGTAACCCTAAAAATTAGTTCCTGGAAATCAGGGGACAGAGTTCGGCCCGAACTCTGCCTCCTTGGTGGCAGAATGTTCAAATGGCCTTTGGGCTTTGGTGGAGCTTGGGCTTGGTTCAGGAATTGGTCTATTTGTATAGTAGAGCTTCGAGAGATATGTCTAGGGGTTGAGATGACACAGTACGACTCAACGTATACATTCTCCTAGACTCAATAAACAGAAGATTACAGACTTGGAACAAATAGGAAAACCAAGAGCCCTTTGATGACGCCTTTCTTCTGATATTTGAGCAGTCCTGAAGACGTCTTTTTCCTTGACAGCAGTCGTCCAAAGATAAGCAGATATGGAAATCTGAATACATCATAGTTGTGGTATGACTATAGGAAGTATTTGGACATATTTAGTTACGGAACCCCCGATGTGAGGCCCCAGATAGGTCGCTAGGCGGTTCGGAGAAATCTCTTTGTATGACGCCGTCTTTGGTCCATCATTCATTCTTCATTGCCCGATGTCCTGGTTTAATCAAGTTAGATCATGCTTACCGCATGTCTACAAATACATGTTAGGCGAGCAAAATATGTTGCAGTATGATACAAGCATAGCAATATGATATAGGACAATTAGGACAATGCTAAGTTTAAGTAGCAACATGATAGTGAGGATATGAATATTAGTGACATCATTATGTTAAACTTAACTGATTAGCCATATTCAAAAATACGATATAATCATTGGGCCAACAATCTTCCCCTTTTTATTATGGCAAATCGGTTAAGTTTAAGACAGATACGATAGATGCATGCATCACTAATAAACACATATGGTGTGCTAACTTAAACTTATTTCTCCCCCTTTGACATGATCAAAAAATTAGCTCCCCCGTAATATAAGATAAAACGAACTCAAGCATAAGTAAATGAGGAAGGCATAGACAATCATGATCAAGATATACTAAATGAAGAACAATGGAAGAAGTGTGTAAAGACAAGTATAGAAACTACATATCCAATGTAGAGTGCCAAATAAAAAATAGTTTGTCAAAACACAAATAGTTGGTAAAACTAAAAGAATTTGAAAATAATCAATAGATAGTTTACCAACATGAAATCCAAGAAAGACATCAAAAAACATAGTATGATATAAAATATTGCTCTAGTTTTGGAAGAAAAAAATTACAATAAAAAACCATGGGGATTAGATAATTGTAAATAATAGATATCAAAGAAGAAAGATACCAATTGAGATATTGAAATAAACAAACTTGATATCAATTGAAATATATAAACTTGAAATATTGATCAATGAAACTATGATAGTCACAATTATCCACAAATAAATAGTGAAACAAAACAAAGGAATGATCAATGTAAAATAGAGCAATTGATATAAAATGAATCTCATTATTCGCAAATCTATTTGCTTATCCAAAATTCATGCATTTGAACTCAATTACCATATCATGCTATATTAATACCCTCTAGATAAACATGGAGGTAAATGAGAAAATTGTTTGAGAAAGAGAAATTCAGTCTACTTGAATGCTCCCCCTCAAACTAATACCAAAATAGATAACATCATGAATTTTGGGTAAGTCCTCAACAAGGAAAGCCAAATCAATTAAGCATACAAGGTAAAACCAAATCAAAAAAAGCACAATAGTCATCAAGGTAAGATACAAAAGTTAATATTAACGAAATGACTCATATAAAAGAGAGAGATAATATGATGAAAACAATTACATATACTCTCATAAACTTTTCACAAAATAACAGTATCATAACCTCAATCACTAAAAATATGGGTCAATGATGAACTACGTATACGACATATTAAAGGGTATAAATAAATTAAACCAATTTATTTGCTCCCCCTTAAAATATGCGTATCTAGTTCCAAAGCACGTATAGTAAAAAATGATAACTTCAAGATCTAGGGGTAAATCATCTATTGATTTCTCCCCCTTGCTCAATGCTATAAAAACGTCTATAAAATGATAACTTATGACATAAAAAATGATATAAGGCTATAAAATGTCATAAAAACAAATAATGTCATCTTTAGTCAAGAACAGATATCCACTTAATAGCTACTAAAGATGATAAATTAAAAGAATATTTCAATTTAGCACATGTAATCAAAGTCATACACTGACCTATATAGAAGAATATCATATTGAAATATGATAGATCAATGCATGTTACCTTTTGAGAAAAATGTCATCATGAAAGGAATAAAGTCAATTAAATCAATCTTGGTGAAGTCAAAATATAGCTCAAAAATACAAAAAATAAAACTCAAATATCATGTCCATGATTATCTAATTAAGAAATGATCAACCAATTTATTGCTTTGTATGGACTATGTATGTTTTACCACATATGTACCCATCAACGGGTAATAATCCAACCTTGCTAATACTAAATGAGAAACCAATAAAGTTCAAATAGCAATTAGCATATGTGATAATCCATGAGTAGTCAAAGTAGAGTAATAAATTAACTTGATAACCATATGATTAGATAATATAGGACTACTCAACCATTAGGATCATTTAAAAAAATGTAAAGATGATCCAACGAATCTCATCAAAAGAAAATCCCAAATCCATATTTATAACACAATCTTATAAATCGATGAAAAATATGGAGAGAAAAAGTCAATCTCATTTAAATTATTATAAATTTAATCTAAAGAGATGTAATATGATAATATAATAAAATCATGACTTCAAAAGATGAGAAAAGTTTAAAAGATGCTTATCAATGACTAGTATGGAAGGAAGTTAAAGCGATGAATCGCAAACCTCAATAAAAACCAAAAAAAATTGTCAAACTAATTTTAGAGACCAAACATATGTATCTAAAATAGAATCAAATCTCATCAAGAAAATTCATAAATCTTGTTTTTGTAAACTAGCATATGACATATAGATTAAAATTCAAGAAGATAGCTAGATGAGTGAAAGTGAACAAAAATTATGTAGCTTAATCAATACATCGTAAATAAGCAAGCTACATAACTAATTAAGATTAATGAGGTAGGCCATTAACAGGATAAATGTGCTCATTAAATCTTAAGTCACTAACACTAAAGATACATGCTTAAGCATAGAGTTCACAATAAGGGCAATACATTTTGAATGATCAAAATGATTTATATACTCTTTGTTAAGCAATGATAAGAGTATAAGATAGCAAGTAAATGAATTAGACTCTCATCAAGTAAAGGACAAAAGAGATGTTCATGAAAACACAATAAAGCAAATCTTTTTGCCAAAAATATTGAGATTAACCCAAGATAATGAAATAATAGAATGATCTAGAGAATGCAAAATTATAACCATTATGAAAGAGTATTCTCTAGAAATGGAAAATCTCACCATAAAAGTTCAACCCATAGTAGCTAAAGACATGAGAAGTATGATATATCAATTACATGTATTCTCATGTGCTACAAAACATCATTGGGCAATAATAATAAAATATTTATAGCTCAAATATAATGCTAGATATGATGAAGTATTCTGGAACTTAGGGGTGGATCCAGAACTAGATAATGGTTGCAAGTAGACTTTAATAAATCTTAAGTCTATAAAGTGTTGATCACTTTGGGTTAGCTGTAGGGGCCGGTTCCCAGCTAGCAGTAGTCCGAAGACTAGTGCACCGTGTCGCTTCAGGCTATTTACACCTGTATGACAGAAGGACCCTTTCGGCTTATTCCCAAAATGTTCTTTACTTTTAAGAACTTAGATTTAAAAGAATATACACAGTATCATCAAACAACATCAAAATCCAAAAACTCTAAGTATAAGAAAGGTAAATACCCAAATAATAATCAAAGAATGACCATCAAAATTTGCTAAGAATATTTTCATAATACACTTTATGAAAATAAATATATAGAAGATTTATACTTAAAATAAGTATGATGATTTCAACAAGTAAGGTAAAGCACAAAACCAAGCAGTTCTTAAAAGAACTTCCATAAAAGTCATGAACAAGACACTAATAAACATTTTCTCTCAACATCCTAACTTGAAGAAGTAAAACAAATAAATATCAGAAGTTGGGAATCATTAATATATTCATATATATCACAAATAGGCATATATGAAAAGATCAAAAATCAATTAAAAGGTATGTAGCCATAAAGTCAACAAATAAAAGCCAATAAGATATCATCAAAATAAGACTTTAAGGAATAAGCTAATTGATTCAAGTAGAGATAACACAAATTTGGTCAAAAGAATCAATAGCTAAATTATAAGGTAAGCACAAGTATGAATAAATACTCTTCAAAATAATATGAAACTTGAGCTCATCTAATATGCCCACATAAAGATATTTATACAGAAATAGATGTTAATATAATAAATACATGATCTACATAGAAATGGAGATAAGTATAGTCATGTATAAATAAATTTTATTAGGCAAAGACATAATTGATTCTCAAGAGGATAATCAAAATAAAATATGAGAATTGATAATGAAGATATTATGCAAGCACAAGATTAAAAAGAAGTATAAGTATATACATATCAAATTATAAGTAGCTTGTGCTAAACACATATATTCACAAATAGCAATTAAGATAAATATGACATATTAAATACAAATCGACAAGAGGTAACTATCTCAAAACTTTAAAAATGGAGAGTCAAACTTTAAAACAAAATTCAAGAATCAAGCTCCTATGAACTAGAGTGATATACATGCTTTATAAAGACAAAGAATAGCGAGCATGCATATTTAAATGTGTCATACTAATAGAAAATGAGTGATAAACTACATAGTACAAACTAATCATTTAAGCTAAGTAACTTGTCATACTAGATAAAAGAAATAATAAAAAAATTAACTAAGCATGCTAGTATTATATGTCACATTGATTTATATAAAAGCAACTAAAGGATATCAATGTGAGCTAGTAGCAAGACATCAAGAGAAACATGTTAGATTCAACAAATATAAACCATTTAAAGAGAATCATTTTACATGTTACCAAAGTGGCTCTAGTGGCCACACTTGTGTTGGTGCAATTGCTTGGAAGATGATCTTTGAGCTTTACAACCACCAACACGCTTTCTCGGTGCTATGTCCTGATACAAGAAGCTCCACCTACAAAATTAGGCGAAGACTTTGGTATCCAAATAAACTTGGATCCATAATTGTTAGCTTTAGGGACCCATATACTATTTACTCTAGCATTAGTAGAAAAACTTCTACGAATAGGACAAGTTACACTCATGTGTCCAATGCGAGAGCAATAGAAGCACCTAATACTAGTGTGCGTACATGTATCGGAATGAGCATGATCATGAACATGTGACATACTAGAATGATGAATATCTCTAGAGTGAGCATGCATGGATTTGGTCTTAAGAATATCATGTTCTAAAAGCAAATTATTATGTAAACAAGTAAGAGAATCAAATTTAGCATTTAAAGCATAATTCTCTTTTTCAAATAAAGCAATGCTAGAAATAAAATCATCATTTTGTTTCTTTAAAGAGTCAATAGAAGAATCATGCAAATGATTTAGCTCTTGTGCTTGCTTCTTAAGATCTTCTATTGATGAGGAAAAAGATTTGCTTTTCAAAGTTAAAGAATCATTCAAACTCTTTAAAGAAACACAAGATGAGTTTTGAGAGTCAAGTCTAGATAATAAATCATTATTTTCATTTCTCAAAAACTCATTAGATTCTTCTAAATGAATAACCTTTTCTGAAAGTTCTTCATTTATAGAATGAAAAGCCTTAGCAAACTTTAAGGATTGGTTAGCGATGGCTTTCCACTTAGAGCATTTCTTGCATTTAGAAGAAACATGATTGTCTATGCTACTAGAAATAAAACCCTCTTTATCGGAGGAGGAGGAATACGATGCCATACACAAATAAACAAGGATCTACTCTAAGGATGTTAAGCCTAACAATAGAGTCCTTGCTCTGATACCAATTGAAATAACGTGTAGGCAACTCTAGAGGGGGGTGAATAGAGTTTGTGTTAATAATCACCAAATAAAAATTAACTCTATATCACCTCCACAAAACAACTATTAAGATAGTAAATAAATCAGAGAGAAATACGGAAGTAAATAAAGATCAGTAGAGCATACGCAAACACAACAGTTTTAACCTGGTTTTCCTCGTGGAGGACTAGTCCAGGCCTGAGAACTCTAGCTCAGGATTGAAATCCACTATTTGTGAAATAGTGTACAACCACGTGCCTTTACTCAGAAGAGCACGCCAACTTCTTACAGATTCGCAGGTGGCAAAACTTGGAATTATCCAAGTGACTTTTCTTTTCAAATCTTGCACAAAAACTTCTAGCTGAATCGCACTTGAGCACCTCGGGACTTAGGAAGTTTTGTGGCTAGTAGATTGGAAGAATAAGGCTTAGGTAGTATAAGGCTTAGATGATTGAGAGTGAGAGATAGAAAGATGATGAAGAGATGAATAAAAATGGTTAAAAACATGCCCTATATATACTAGCCTGGAAGGCAGAATTCAGCCAGAATTCTGTCCTCAAAATTCAAAAATATGGCCGTTGTACCAGCTAGCAATTGGCAACCCTAAAAATTAGTTTATGAAAATTAGGGGATAGAGTTCGGCCCGAACTCTGTGTGGAGGCAGAGTTCGGCCTGAACTCTTCCTCCTTGGTGGCAGAATGTTCAAATGGCCTTTGGGCTTTGGTGGAGCTTGGGCTTGGTTCAGGAATTGGTCCGTTTGTATGGTAGAGCTTCGAGAGATATGTCTTAGGGTTGAGATGATACAGTGCGACTCAACGTACACAATCTCCTAGACTCAATAAACAGAAGATTACAGACTTGGAACAAATATGAAAACCTAGAGCCCTTTGATGACACCTTTCTTCTGATATTTGAATAGTCCTGAAGACGTATTTTTCCTTGAAAGTAGTCGTACAAAGATAAACAGATCTGGAAATCTGAATGCATCGTAGTTGTGGTATGACTATAGGAAGTATTTGGACAGCTTTAGTTGCGGAACCCCCGATGCGAGGCCCCAGATAGGTCGCTAGGCGGTTCGGAGAAATCTTTTTGTATGACGCCGTCTTTGGTCCATCATTCATTCTTCATTGCCCGATGTCCTGGTTTAATCATGTTAGATCATGCTTACCGCATGTCTACAAATACTTGTTAGGCGAGCAAATTATGTTGCAGTATGATACAAGCATAGCAATATGATATAGGATAATTAAGACAATGCTAAGTTTAAGTAGCAATATGATAGTGAGGATATGAATATTAGTGACATCATTATGTTAAACTTAACTGATTAGCCATATTCAAAAACACGATGTAATCATTGGGCCAACAATGTATATATATATATATATATATATATATATATATATATATATATATATATGTATATATATTTTATATATATATTTATATATATATATATATATATATATATATATATATATATATATATATATATATATATATATATATATATATATATAAAATATATATATAAATATATATATATATATATATATATATATATATATATATATATATATAAGACCCTTTGAAACCCATTGCAAGACTATATATGCGTTGAGAATGGGTCGAGGGGAGTTAGTTCCAGATTTTTTATTCTTTTAAGTATTTCAAACCATTGCCAATCTTTCCATTTGAGCATATGTATAGATGCACATATATATATATATATATATATATATATATAGTTTTCCTATTTTTTTTATATGTATAAATAGTATATTAAATTGTGGTATACCATGGTTATGCTTGGATGTTTGTAATCTCAAAATTTACTCATTTCAGTAAGCTCCAGGACACGCACACACACACACACCATCATTTGTTAGAATTAAGGTTTAACTTGTATTGTAAATACACATGTGTGTATATATACCCATGTGTGCATAGTTGTATGCTTAGGAACCCTCTTAGAATAGATCGTAGTTGTGTTTTGACTATAGGAAGTATTTGGACAGATTTAGTTTGTCATTTTGAGCCTAGTTTAGTCGAATTGGCCGACAAGTTGACCAAATTGACAAAAGTCAACTTTGGGTCAAACTTGATCCAATTCAACTCAAACGAACTCCGAATGACCTGAAATTTTGTGTATGACCTAGAAATTAGTAAATGGACTAGTTGACCAATGTTTGACCGGATTTGACCAGGTTTGACCAGCGTTGACCAGGTTTGACCAGCGTTGACCAGGTTTGACCAGAGTTGACCAAGGGTTGACTTTGACCAAAAGGGACCTAGAAGCATGTAGTCTTGCATTGTAGCTATTTCCTTTGATATTTTAGATTTGGTTGTGACATGTGTATACTTAAAATAGGTTTATATCACTCCAGTTCAGTTATACATCCTCATCAGCAGTTCGAATTGTCAGGCGAGTACATTCTCTGATAGTTCTTTTATTTACTTGTCAAATTCTATATTTCAGTTATAGTCAGTTCTATTTGATTTTCGGTTACAAACATGAATTGATATTTTCTGGAATTCATGTATACGACACATATACCTTACTTATCTAGTCTCTACACCTACAAGCACCTTCATGTTCTGGCTAGATTTATTCTCGATTTACGTATCGTGTTATGGATTCACTCATATTTGTCGGGCGGGGAAGTACTTGAGTAAACATGTAAATATTCCTAAATACTCGAACCACCTCCTTGTGAATTATACAAGAACGATAGCCGTCCCACACTTGGCCAGTGTGATGTGTCGGATTACCCCTAGCCGTTTACATGTCGATCTCAGTATTTTAAAACACACTATGAAAAGTGTCTAGAATCTTTACTAGAATCATCACAAGAACCATTACAAGAATTACCCTACTTGGATCATTGAATGGAATCACACTTGACATACATTGTACCACTGGACTCATATCACATTATTCTAGTTCAGCTAGCTTTATTTACAGTCTTCATTGACATGATATTCTGTTTTACAACTTTTACTTTCCTTATTCTTTTACTATAGTTTTACATCTTAAACTGTCTCGAATTCCTATGCTTCATCAATAAAATTATCTATAATTGTTTTATAGTTTTTGTCATTTACTTGGATTTACTTGAAGAGATGTATTCGTTCCTATCCTGACTGGACCTGTTAAAATATTACAGATGTTAGCCCTGAGGATGTTTGCCCTACTCACTATAGATTTGGAGAGGGATTATCTACCTTTGGCCCCGACTCTCAGGAGTGATCGGGAGACTAGTTTAGTAGACTGTTTTTGATTTCTTTACTGGAACTTGAGTTGTAATAATGTATGAGTTGTCTTATTTTGAGTTATTATTATCTTTTAGTAGTTTTCATTGTTTTCTTTTAGTTATAGAATTCTGTGATATCCTATTGTGCTTAGACTGTGATTGAGTTATATTATTTTGTTATATAATTGTGTGAGATAGTTCAGATAGTGACCTAGAACAGTGTTCTACCGCCGATTCTGCGGAGTAGGCTGGGCGTGGTTACGCACTTGTACCCTTACACTGGGTACGGATCGTGACAAGAATCCACTTGCTTTTAGTTGAGGAAGGAATATCTACCTACATCACGAATAGATGTGACCTTTGGTACCCAAGTTCTTGTGGGTCCTGAAATGTTAGTCTTCGGTACCCATGCATATAGATTAATATCAATTAATTTTCTAATTCTACACTGTGGTGAGATATGACAATATAAGCCACAATATGTGCAAGTAGCATGCCTATTTATGTTGGAAGCAGGTTGATTGTGTTGTCTATATGAAGCATGGTGATAGTTGTGTGAAATAGCAGGATAGTAACTATATGTAGCAGCAGGTTGATGGTTATGTCTATGTGCAGCATGGTGGTAGTTAGCAGGATAGTGACTATGTGTAGCAGCAGGATAATAGTTATGAGTATATTGAGAATGATGTCTATGTGCATGTGGTTTATGTGCTGCATAGGAGTACGTGTACATATATATAAGCATGATTACGTGCTACATGGGGATGACATGTTTTACTATTATGAGTGGTCTTGTGTTTTGTGATTGTGTGATTGGGTTTGAGGTTGAGCAACCTGTTTCCCCAATCTAATCTCTAATTTCTTAGAGGCAGCATTCAGTTCATTACACTTATCATTTAAACCATCAATCTTAGCAATAGAGACCTTGTGTTTGTTCTTTTCTTCAGCAAGCTCTTTGTTGAGTGCTGATATCTCACGTGTTTGCTTTTTAATAAGTGCTTCGGCATCATATAGGATTAATTTAAGCTTGGACACCTCATCAGTGACTTCCGTGGATGGAGTGTCTCTAACATTATCAAGTAAGGAAGAAAGATTTTGAATCTCTATTTCATAGCCTTTGATTTTCTCCTTGGCATGCTTATATTTACTAATGACTTTTTTGTGGTCATTTAGTAAATAATTAAACGTATCACCAAGTTCATCAAAAGTAAAGTCATCGAGAGTTTTTCTAGTTACCTTCTCGGATGTTGCCATTAGGCAGACATTAGCGGTGTCTTGAGGAGAGTCATTTTCTTTCTCGGAATCACTTGCTTCGCTTTCGTGCCAAATACTAGCTTTGGCATACTTTCTTGAAGAAGGCTTCTTGTAGGGCTTCTCATATCTGTTGCCTTTCTTTGTGAAGGGACAGTCCTTTCGAAAGTATCCAGTCTTTTTGCAGCCGTAGCACGTTGGTTCTTCCTCGTCGTCTTCTTGTTGTTCCTTCTTTCTTCGATTGAAACGAAGGAACTTCTTGAAGTTGCGGACTAGAAGAGCTTGATCATCACCTTCAGAATTGTCGTCGTCAGTCTCTTCAGGATTAGCCCTTCGATGATGAGCTTTTAGGGCAATCTCTTTTGCCTTTGGAGCAGGTTCGTCGAAGTCTTTGAGGTCGAGCATGTGGGTCATCATCTTTTCCATCAAAGTTTCCATGGACATTTTGATGAGATCATTGCCTTCTATAATAGCAGTTACCTTAGGGTTCCAGATCTTCAGTAGCCCCCTAAGTAACTTGCGGATCTTTTCATGATTTGTATATTGTTTGCCAAGGGATGACAGAGGGTTGATGACGTCAAGGAACCTTGTGAACATTTGGGTGATCGTCTCATTCGGCTTCATCTTGAATACCTCGTATTCTTGAGTAAGACGACTAATTTTAGATTCCTTGACTTGAGTGGTTCCTTCATGCATCACTTCTAGAAGCTTCCATACTTCGTACGAGGTGGTGCATGTTGAGACCCTGTTAAATTCATTCATGTCTATTGCACAAAAAGAGCATTAATAGCTTTAGCATCTAGACTCGCCTGTTTCTTTTCCTCGTCAGAATATTTTTTGTTGGGTTTCTCGATGAGATCTCCATCGACAACTATTCTGTCAGGCTTTTTGTAACCATCGGTGACAATGGTCCACAGGTCGAAGTCTAGAGACTTGAGATAGAAACTCATCCTAGTTTTCCAATAGGTGTATTTGGTTCTATCAAATAGGGGTGGCCTATGAGTGGACTGTCATTCACCATGATTGAAAAATATAGGTTGTGTGGTTGCCATGGATCAGCTCTAGGATGTTAGTCCTTGTTAAGAGAACAGAGCTCTGATACCAATTGAAGAACAGGTAGACAACTCTATAGGGGTTGAATAGAGTTTATAACAATAATAGCCAAATAAAAATTAAACTCTTTTCACCAATAGTAAATAATCAGAGTAATTGCAAAAATAGAAAGATCAAGAGAGCATACGCAAACAAAGTCATTTTTTAACCTGGTTTCCCTCGTGGAGGACTAGTCCAGGCCTGAAAACTCTAGCTCATGATTAAATCTACTATTTTTGAAATAGTAGTTATACCCCGTGCATTTTCTTCAGAAGAGCACGTCAACTTCTTACAATGATCGTTGTGGCGATGCTTGAAATTTTTTAAGCAACTTTTTTGACACTTGTACAAACTCCTAACTGAATAACTCTGAGCACTTTAAGGCTTAGGAAGCTTGTGGCTGGTAGATGAGAAGGTTAAGGCTTATATGAGACTTATAGAGAAGAGAAGAGAAAAGAAGATTGGATGATTGAAAATGAGAGAATTCAAGGCTTATTTATACTAGTTGGAATAGGCAAAATTTGGCCAGAATTCAATTTTTTTGTCTTTGGATAACTGTCAGGCCCCGATTCCGTCAATCGATAGTCGTCCCCCGGGCGTGATGCCGTGCAAACCTAATTTGCGATCGCACAAGACATAGACATAAGGCAATCCGAGACACGAGATCTAAGAGAGTACGCAGACAAATTGAATCACACAATAAATAAAAGAACTTGATTCTTTATTGATAATGAACATCTTTTACAGACTCCGATACAAGACTCATTGTCGCGCGGGCTACAACATGACTCGATTAAAAAAGAGTGCCGATGAGATAGCCGTTCCATACATTGCACACATCCCTCAATATACACAAAGTACTCCAGTGACCTGGATGGAAGGGACGTTGAGTCATCTTTCTTGGACTGTCGAGAGCCTTCAAAAGGGGAGTCGCAGAGAAAGTCTTTGACGCACGGCCGAAGCTTCAAAATCATGAACGCCGCCGAGCTAGCTGGCACGTCCTTTCTGGTTCGCGGGACCTGCAAAGAGCGAGGATCAGCACGAACACATGTACTAGCGAATGGCTAATTAAATCCAAGCTCTGCATTTGATTCAAGAAGTTTCATAAACATATTAGCTAGCTATTTCAATGATCTTTCTAACCATCCTGCTCGATTTGTATGTTAACATGGTTTGAGGTAAGCATATGAAATTGTATAACATTAAGCAACTATCACATTCATCCCGTGTCCCGTGCACTTGTTAAGTAGTAAAAAAGGGGTGTGAAGGCCACCGACAATGTCAAGCCATCGCGGACTATAGCTGGGTTAGACGGTGACCCTTTTGCGTCGGGTAGCGAGCCCTGTGCGAAAGTTCCTACCTAACTCGCGCCGATGAAGGGCTGGCGCTTGCTATAAACACGTTCCTCCCGGGCCGAATCGGTCCTTTGGCCTAGGTAACCGTTCGAGGAAACTACACCTTGTCAACAAGTTATCCAATGACCGTTTTGCTTACTTAGCCGTATCGTTACGATAAATGTTAATCGATTCATTCATTGCTTTGCATAGGATAAGTGGATTTGCATAAGGAACATGTATTCTGTTTACAATACCAGCAGTTGATAACAAGTTGTTTCGTGAAGAATCGTGCTACGATTTTTTTGATTCTACACTATTATGACAAGCATTTATTTTACTTCACATGTTGAGTTTTGAAGTAGAGGGACGAGATGAAGGAGGTCAGCCACTCGCCTTAGCATTGCTTCAAGCGAGCGACCGGTTGGCTGTGCTGACGTCGCCTATGCGATCACCTGCAATCGCATAAGCAACTGATTAGAACACTGTATAATTCAAGGAATTTCGATATGAATGCGAAGCTCGAAAATGCAAGTCACGAAAACTCATTCGAAAAACATTCACGAAAATGCATTCACGAAAACCAAAGCCAAAGCCAAATCAGGTGCGACATAAAAATCAGAACAACCGGAGGTCTCTCCCGACTCAGCCGCAGAGCCAATCCTCGAGGCGCAACCCGCTGAATATGGGACTTGGTTCCGAAGAAGCCATTCCATAACGTAGAATGGACCTTAATTCAACCGTTCCCGTTCGATCGACCCGGGCGATTCCGACCTATCGGTCCCGACCGAATCGATAGCAACAGTGTTCCTTTCTCGCGCACCCCGTGGACGAAAATGGGGCACGATGTAGGGACGGGGCACTACACCATAACCAACTAATAAAAAGTTTCATCCTCGAAACTTAAAGATAGAACCTACCTCTACAAGAAAAATGAAAGAAATTTCTCCTTTATTTCTGATTCAAGCTCCCACGTCGACTCTTTGACCGAATGGTTCCTCCAGAGGACACAGACGAGAGGGATCGCTCGATTGCACAGCAGCTTATCCTTGCATTCTATGATTTGAACTGGCTCTTCAACGTAGGATAAGTCGGACTTTAGCTCCAGCTGGCCAAAATCTACCACGTGGCTCGGGTCATGCACGTACTTCCGCAGTTGAGAGACATGGAAGACATTGTGTACACCTTCAAGCGCTGGCGGTAAGGTAATTTTAAAGGCCACTGGGGTGACCCGTTCAAGTATTTCGAACGGCCCAACGAATCTCGGACTCAACTTCCTCTTTGCGCCGAATCGAGTAACTCCCCGCATGGGTGACATTTTGAGAAATACGTGATTACCTTCACGAAACTCGAGGGGTCGACGATGAACGTCCGTATAGCTTTTCTGACGACTCTGCACGGTCTTTAATCTTTTCCGAATGAGCCGAATTTTCTGTACGGTCTGTTCTACCAGTTTCGGACCGAGAATTTGCCGCTCTCCAACTTCGTCCCAGCAAATGGGTGATCGGCACTTGCGCCTGTACAAGGCTTTATATGGCGTCATTTGAATGCTGGATTGATAGCTATTGTTGTATGTAAATTCGGCCAGAGGTAGATGATTGTCCCAGCTTAATTTGAAGTCAATTGTGCAGAGTCATAGCATGTCTTCGAGAATCTGATTGACGTGCTCCGTTTGGCCATCGGTCTGAAGATGGTAAGCTGAGCTAAACTGCAACTTGGTACCCAGCGCCGACTGAAGGCTACTCCAGAATCGTGACATAAACCGTAAATCCCGATCAGAGACGATGGATATTGGAACTCCGTGCAGCCGTACTATCTCATCAAGATATATCTGCGCTAGGCGATCAACGCTCCAAGTAACTTTGATGGCAATAAAATGTGCTGACTTGGTTAATCGATCGACGATGACCTAGATGGCATCATTTTCTCGCGGCATCTTCGACAGACCAACAATAAAATCTATACACACGTGCTGCAACTTCAATTCTGGAATCGCCAGATTCTGTATCTCCTCGCTCGGTCTCTGGTGCTCAGCTTTCACCTGCTGACAGGCCATGCATTGCGACACGAAGAGTGCCACATCTCTTTTCATTCCGTGCCACCAGAAGTTTGTGTGGAGGTCCTTGTACATCTTCGCGATACCGGGATGCAAAGTGTATTTCGCATAGTTTGTCTCCAACAGTATCTCCTTTCTGAGTTCTGAATCGTCCGGAACGCATAGCCTACCCTTCAATCGAAGCACGCCGGTTTCATCTTCCGCAAAGTCGGTCGTCCTGCCCGTCGAGATTAGCGCTTACACTTTCTTCAGGTATGGATCGTCCGTCTGAGCGGTCTTGATCTTATCAAGCAAGCTCAGCTCTAACTGTAACTTTGCCAACTGCACATTTTAAAATCTGACTCGGAGCTCGATGCCCATCTCTTCTAGGTCACGTAGCAGTCTGGGGTCGATGGATAATGAGGCAATGTACTTCCGACTCAAGGCATCCGCCACAATATTTTCCTTTCCCGGCGTATAGTCGATAGTCAACTCGTAATCTTTGATTAGTTCCAGCCAACGCCTTTGTCGCAAGTTCAGTTCCTTCTGCGTGAATAGATACTTGAGGCTCTTGTGATCGGTATAGATCATGCATGCCACGTCATAGAGATAGTGGTGCCATAATTTTAATGCGAACACAATCGCCGATAACTCCAGGTCATACGTGGGATAGTTCTTCTCGTGCGGCTTTAGCTGTCGGGAAGCAAAAGATATCACCTTGTTCCGCTGTATCAACACACACCCCAGGCCCTGACCGGATGTGTCGCTGAATATCTGGAAACCCTCAGTCCCTTCTGGAAGTGAGAATATCGGGGCCGAGATGAGCCTTTGCTTCGACTCTTGGAATGCAGCTTCGCAGTCGTCTAACCATTCAAATGCGACTCGTTTCTAGGTGAGGCGAGTCAGAGGCGATGCGATCTTCGCGAAGTCTTTCATGAAGCATCGGTAGTATCCCGCTAAGCCAAGAAAACTTCGAATCTCGTCGACGGACGCTGGCCGTTTCGAATCGACAACGGCTTCAACTTTCTTTGGGTCGACCGCAATGCCTTCAGCAGAAATGATGTATCCGAAAAATATGACGCTGCTAAGCCAAAATTCACATTTGCTTCGCTTCGCGTATAGTTGATTTTCTCGAAGGGTGTGAAGCACGGTCCGCAGATGCTCAGTGTGTTGCTGCCTATTCTTCGAGTAGACGAGTATATCGTCGATAAAGACTACTACAAACTTGTCGAGGAATGGTCGAAACACCCGATTCATTAAATCCATAAAAGCGGTAGGGGCATTAGTTAGGCCGAACGGCATTACCAGGAACTCGTAATGGCCGTAACGAGTGCGAAATGCAGACTTTGGCACATCGTCCGGCTTGATCTTGAGTTGATGGTAACCCGAGCGCAGATCAATTTTAGAGAACACCGTAGCACCTTGAAGCTGATCAAACAGATCGTTTATGCGGGGCAGGGGATATTTGTTCCGGACGGTGGCTTTATTCAGCTCGCGGTAGTCGATATGAAGGCGCATAGAGCCATCCTTCTTCTTGACAAACAGCACGGGCGCTCCCCAGGACAAGACGCTGGGTCGAATGAATCCCTTGTCGAGTAACTCTTGTAACTGTACCTTGAGTTCTTTTAGCTCTGCAGTGGCCATCCTGTACAAGGCTTTCGAGATCGGTCGGGTATCAGGAAATATATCGATAGTGAACTCAATCTCTCGACCGGGCGGCATGCCGGGCAGCTCGTCCGAGAACACATCGGGGAATTCTGCCACAACGTCAGTCTGACCCGCGTTTGCACCATCCTGTCGCATGTCTCGAACGGAAGCTAGATTGCCTTCACACCCGGAATGCAGCATCCATCGAGCAGATATTGCGGAGATCACCATGCAGGTCGGCGATGCTTCACCACACGAGTAGCAAAATTTAGGCACTCCAGGTATGCAGAATGAGACCTTCTTTTCAGCACAGTCTATGGTTGCGTTGCACGGATCAAGCCAATCTATCCCCAGAATGATATCATAGTCCTTAATATTTAGAACTATCACATCGAGACTGACCTTTTGACCATCTATACAGATGATTCCATCTCCGCAGACTAAATTTGCAAGTAGTGGCATGCCCGACGGTACGTTAACCGTGAGATCGCGGCCCAGTGGCGTCAAGAAGAATTTGTGCTCGGCGACAAAGTCCATCGATATAAAACTATGCGTGGCACCTGAATCAAACAATACACGAGCAGGTTTATTATTGAATTGCAGAATACCTGTCACGACTGTATCAGATGCGAACGCTTCATCGCGAGTCATGGCGTAGATGCGGCCCTGAGCATTGGGGCGACGGTCTTGGCCATTCTGTTGTGCAGTCGGTGGAGCCCGAGGTGCTTGGCCTCAGTTTTGTTGGTATTGGTGGGGGCGCTGGTTTGACTTCTCCGGGCAGTCGCGTAAGATATGGTCTTTTCGGCCGCACGCAAGGCACGCACCGTTCTTCGATCGGCACTCGTTGATCAAGTGCCCCACTTTGTGGCAGAAAGTGCAGACTACTCGATCCTTCGTCTGGTTGTCGCCTTCGTTGCCACAGTTTTGACGCTTATGTGCGTTGTTGCCTTCCGCATTACTATGGCGTTTGTTATTAAAGTGAACAGCGCCGGTAGTAGTAGGAGCATACTTGGACTCCAGACGGATGGCGTGGTTGAGTGCCTCGCCCATAGTTTTGTATTCACCCATCGAAACGTGAGCGCGGATAGTGGAACGTAGACCCACTTCAAATCGTCGAGCTCGACTTGCAGTGGTAGGTAGGAAGTCTCCAGCAAACTTAGCCAGTTTGTTAAATTTGGCCGCATATTGTCGTACCGTCATATTCCTTTGCCTTAACTGCATAAACTCGTCTTCTTTTTCCTGTCGCACGGCTGTAGAAAGATATTCAATCTCGAACGCCTTTTTGAATATCGCCCATGAGATCGTCGCCGTCTCGTCTTCACGTCGAACAGCCCGCTTCTGTACAGCCTACCAATCGTGCGCGTTCATTCGAAGTAGAAGTTGAGCACACGCAACTTTTTTTGAGTCCTCGACACCCAGAAGCTTGAACTTATCTTCCAGCTCCTCCAGCCAGGCGATCGCCACCGAGGGATCTTCTGTACCGTTGAAGGAAGTGCGACAGCTTTTTATGAATTTTGACATGTTAAAGTTAGAACTTCTCGGTGTCGCAGTTGAGAGCACGGGTGCCTCTGGTTCAGCTTCGTTGGATCGAACCGCAGGCTGGGTCACGGCAGGTGTCATCGTGAAATTGTTGTTGTTGCCCACGACCGACTGTATAATTTGCTGGAGGGTATTCAGCTGCTGCTGCTGCAGCTTGAATTGAGCCTCGAACTGATTCTCAAATTGGGTCTGACGAGCCTCCGCTTACTGACGATAGAGCTCATTTTGACGTTGCTGCATTTTAAGCATCTACAGCATACGTTGCATCGGGTCACCGGAAGGTCCGGTTACGATAGGCGTCATTCCCGTTGGGTTAACGGAATGCTCGGGTCTGGAAGTACTCGAGCCACTGGAAGTGCTCATCTCGTCTTCCACCTGAGCTCCTGTAACTGCAGGAAAAAGAAAGACAACTCTCGTCAGAAAATGTCCTGGGTTCAGCGTATGGAACAACTCATCTCAACGACACGAGGTCAACGGTTGGAGACTAGAACTCGACATTGGAGGCCAAGGACGTAAAGCCGTGCTCTGATACCATTAGGTCACGCCCCAATTCCGACGAATCGATAGTCGTCCCCCGGACGTGATACCGTGCGAACCTAATTTGCGATCGTACAAGGCATAGACATAAGGCAATCCGAGACATGAGATCTAAGAGAGTATGCAGACAAATTGAATCACACAATAAATAAAGGAACTTGATTCTTTATTAATAATGAACATCTTTTACAGACTCCGATACAAGACTCATTGCCGCATGGGCTACAACATGACTCGATTATAAAAGAGTGCCGATGAGATAGTCGTTCCATACATTGCACACATCCTTCAATATACACAAAGTACTCCAGTGACCTGGATGGAAGGGACGCTGAGTCATCTTCCTTGGACTATCGAGAGCCTTCAAAAGGGGAGTCGCAGAGAAAGTCTTCGACGTACGGCCAAAGCTTCAAATCACGAACGCCGCCGAGCTAGCTGGCGCGTCCTTCATGCTTCGCGGGACCTGTAAAGAGCGAGGATCAGCCCCGAACACATGTACTGGCGAATGGCTAATTAAATCCAAGCTCTGTATTTGATTCAAGAAGTTTCGTAAACATGTTAGCTAGCTATTTCAATGATCTTTCTAACCATCCTGCTCGATTTACATGTTAACATGGTTTGAGGCAAGCATATGAAATTGTATAACATTAAGCAACTATTACATTCATCTCGTGTCCCGTGCACTTGTTAAGCAGTGAAATAAGGGTGTGAAGGCCACTGGCAATGTCAAGCCATCGCAGACTATAGCTGGGTTAGACGGTGACCCTTTCCCGTCGGATAGCGAGCCCTGTGCGAAAGTTCATGCCTAACTCACGCCGATGAAGGGCTGGCGCTTGCTATAAACACGTTCCTCCCGGGCCGAATCGGTCCTTTGGCCTAGGTAACCGTTCGAGAAAACTACACCTTGTCGACAAGTTGTCCAATGACCGTTTTGCTTACTTAGCCGTATCGTTGCGATAAACGTTAATCGATTCATTCATTGCTTTGCATAGGATAAGTAGATTTGCATAAGGAACATGTATTCTATTTCCAATACCAGCAGTTGATAACAAGTTGTTTCGTGAAGAATCGTGCTACGATTTCTTTGATTCTACACTATTATGACAAGCATTTATTTTACTTCATATGTTGAGTTTTGAAGTAGAGGGACGAGGTGAAGGAGGTCAGCCACTCGCCTTAGCCTTGCTTCAAGTGAGCGATCGGTTGGCTACGCTGACGTCGCCTATGCGATCACCTGCAATTGCATAAGCAACTGATTAGAACACTGTATAATTCAAGGAATTTCGATATGAATGCAAAGCTCGAAAATACAAGTCACGAAAACTCATTCAAAAAACATTCACGGAAACATATTCACGAAAACCAAAGCCAAAGCCAAATCAGTTGCGGGATAAAAATCAGAGCAACGAGAGGTCTCTCCCGACTCAGCCGCAGAGCTAATCCTCGAGGCACAACCCGTTGAATATGGGACCTTGGTTCCGAAGAAGCCATTCCATAACGTGGAATGGATCTTAATTTAACCGTTCCCATTCGATCAACTTGGCCGATTCCGACCTATCGGTCCCGACCGAATCGATAGCGACAGTGTTTCTTTCTTGCGCATCCCGTGGACGAAAATGGGACACGATGTAGGGACGGGGCACTACAATAACTAGCATACAGTAAACCGTAAAAATTAGGGTCATGTAATCTAGGGGACATAGTTCGGCCAGAACTCTGTGTGGAGGCAGAGTTCGGCCTGAACTCTGTCTCCATAGGACAGAATTGCTCAAATGGGCGGTGTAGGCTAGTTTAGTTTGGTGGAGCTTTTGGTTTTGTTTGGAAATAAGGTATAGGCCCAAACTACTCAGTGCTACTCAGTTTACATTTAGCTAGACTCAATAAATATAAAAATACAGACTCAAAAACTGAGTACGCTGCAGGAGAGAGCCGACGTCCGTCTTGTACTGAGTTCTGTCTTGATGTGTCATATTGAATTATGACAAGTATCATATTGTCAATTTTATCAATATTTGGTTGACTGTGATTTCGGGTCAACAAAATCTAGCGAGGACGAGCGATTTCCCGGATCAAGGTGTGACAAGTTCGTATCAGAGCGGTTCTATCCTCTGGACCGTGAATGAATCTCTTTGACCCTCAGTTGATTCGATATCGAAAATCAGTTGACTCTAAGTTGTTTCACAACCGCATGGCTCATGGATCTGCTCGATGCTACATTGGATGTTCCATACAATAATGAAACAACGTGTAGACAACTCTAGAGGGGGGATGAATAGAGTTTGTGTCGATAATCATAAATAAAAATTAATGCTATGCCACCTCCACAAAACAACTATCAAGATAGTAAGTAAATCAGAGAGAAATGTGAAAGTGAATAAAGATCAGAAGAGCATATGCAAACATAGCAGTTTTAACCTGGTTTCCCTCGTGGAGGACTAGTCCAGGCCTGAGAACTCTAGCTCAGGATTGAAATCCACTATTTGTGAAATAGTGTACAACCACGTGTCTTTTCTCATAAGAGTACGCCAACTTCTTACAGATTCGCAGGTGGCAAAACTTAGAATTGTCTAAGTGACTTTTCTTTAACTCTTGCACACAACTTCTAACTGATATTGTACTGAGCACCTTGGGCTAAGGAGAGTTGTGGCTTAGGAGATATGGAAGAATGCGGCTTGGAGTAGTAGAGCATAGAAAGCTTGAATATTTGAAGGTGGTAGATTATTTGAAATGAGAGAATTCAAGATCTATTTATACTACTCTGGGGAGGCAGAATTCGGCCCGAATTCTGCCCCAAAAATTTAAAATTTTGAACGTTGGACAGCATGTACCAAGCAGGCCCTAAAAATTAGCTCCTGGAAATCAGGGGACAGAGTTCGGCCCGAACTCTGTCTCTTAGGTGGCAGAATGGTCTTTAGGCTTGGTAGAGCTTAGGCTTAGTTCAGGAATTGGTCTATTTGTATGGTAAAGCTTGGAGAGATATGTCTAGGGGTTGAGATGACACAGTGCGACTCAACGTACACATTCTCCTAGACTCAATAAATTGAAGATTACAGACTTGGAACAAATAGGAAAACTAAGAGCCCTTTGATGATGCATTTTTTCTGATATTTGAGCAGATCTGAAGACGTCTTTTTCCTTGACAACAGTTGTCCAAAGATAAATAGAGAAATCTTTTTGTATGCCCCCGATACGAGGCCCCAGATAGGTCGCTAGGCGGTTCAGAGAAATCTTTTTGTATGACGTCGTCTTTGGTCCATCATTAATTCTTCATTGCCTATGTCCTGGTTTGATCATGTTTGATCATACTTACTGTATGTTTACAAATACATGTTAGGCGAGCAAAATATGTTGCAGTACGATACAAGCATGCCAATGCTAATTTTAAGTAGCAACATGATAGTGAGTATATGAATATTAGTGACATCATTATGTTAAACTTAACTGATTAGCCATATTCAAAAACACGATGTAATCATTGGACTAACAAATAAGTCTATATTAAGTGAGTACGTCTGCCACAAGTATGTCGTGACTATCACGCTACCTCCGAGTGCCATCGGAGAATGTTGGTTGCACAAGGTGCAACGAGTTATGGTATGTTGGTTTCCGGAGTGCAACAATGTTGTGAGTCGTTGTCTGTACGAAATACAACGAATATGGTGATGTTGGTTGTATAAAGTACAATGAGATACGTATTGTTGGTCGTACGAGGTACGAAGAGATACGTGTTGTTGGTTGCACAAAGTACAATGAGTCGATATATGAGGCGATGCATGTTATGTGGCTATGCAAATGGTTATATATTGTTGGTTGCACGGAGTACAGTATGTCGTGAATCGTTCGTTGCATCGGTACAACGAGTCGACATGGTATGATACATGTTGTATGGCTATGCGGATGGATAGCGATATGTTGATCGAGATTGAGTAATGACCTTAAGTATCAAGAATAAATCATTGTACGAGTGAGATTGGAAGATCGCGGATGCGATTTAAACGAATCAAGTTGGTCGCTGAATCGAGTTCGAGTAGGCGAACGTTTATGTTGGCTGAACGTTGCGTTGAGCTTGAAGAAGCGAATGTTGCATGTGTGATCGATATAACTACCAAGGTCCGGTTAGATTTAAATGAATATCAAACTTAAGTGAACGACTGTATATTTTGGTCTAGTTGTTGTACCAATTCGAGTAAGTGAATGCCAGAGCTGGGATCATGAAAGATCGCCATACGGGATAGTTGATTGGAAAATAGAAGTCAGACCTATGTGGAGTGTAAAATCGAGTAATGACTCGATTTTGAGTGGTATATGCAATACCACTTTTGCGATCAGTGCAGTGAAGCATTGTATCGATAATGATAGGCTCGATTTCTGAGTAGTATATGTAATACCACTTAGCGATAGCTATGTTAAGCCATTTGGTGACTTACAATAGAATGTATCGAGACGATTGTATCGTTGCAATAAGTTTGTCCTCAACGAATGAAATAGTAATGAGATTCGAGTGGGAATGAACCGAAAGAAGTTGATGCAAGTATACTTCGATGAATTGAGTTGAACGATTATGTGCGAAGTCGTACCTATGGAGGATACGTCAGACAAGGAGTCATTAAGTGTAAGTCGAACGATAGGCTGAGCATAACGAGGGAATGTTGCATTAAGGAAATAGTTAACTCAGACATAATTGAGTTAAGTCGGTACGAAAGCTGTTCAGAACGAGTTGAGTAGGTACGGAGTAAAAGAAAAAAAGAATTTGAGTTAGCACGATGAGTCGGTAGCACGATTTGGAAGTGTGAGTTAGGAATATGAGAATGGAAATATGAATTGGAAATCGTGTCTCGATGATGGTAGTTAGTTACAATGGAATGGATCTTAATGTTTGTGCAAGACTTAATTCATATTCGAGTTCGGATAATGGCAGTGATTGCAACGAATTAGAGCTTATGAAAGAGGAAGATGTTCAAGTTATGCATATCGACGATGGTATTGAGGCGTATCAAAGACGATATGTAATAACTCGGAGATATTCTAATCGAATGAACAAAAATTATGTTGAACATTTTTGTTGGATGAATAAGATGCAAGTTAAGTTGATGGCAGTTTGGATGATAAGGGTAGGAGTGCTTCGGAGAATTTGAGAGTGGATGTATATTACTTGGATAAAAATGAAAGTGTCTGGATTGCTCCGTGGACAACCACTACGTTGACATTCTTGTCTTGTACGAGCGCAACACCAGCCTCGTACATGCGTCACGTCGAATTTGGGGTAATTGTTCTGCGTGAGCGCTGACATGGTGATTCATGTCGCAGGAATGATCGAACTCGAAAAATCAGGACGTGGCAATTTGTATGCTTTGATTTGTGGTTTGATACGAAGGTGAATTTAAGGATTGTTGTGATAAGCCTAGAGAGTGTCGAATATTGATCATGGGTAAATAGACTTGTACCCAAGGCGAACAAATGTTGCTCGGTTGCGATATTGTTAACGGTAGTGCATGAGTGATTCAAGTAGTTAATGGTGCATCAATTGTGCGGGGATAGATGAATTATGGATTGATAAATTATGTCAGATTGAGTGAAGTCTTATAGGAATCGTCGGGAATTGATTTGGCTCCACGATAGGATATAGCATGGTTCGTAGTAACTGCCCCTCATTAATGATCTTCAATTATCGAGCGTAGTTCAGGGCAGATGACCTTAGAAGACTTGACCGCCAAATCAAGTGAATGTTGAAGTCCCATAGGATGACCCAATAAAGTCGTATAAGAAATTTTGTCGAGGATGAAGGATTATAGAGTGCATGTTGAGGATAAGTCTAAGCGAGTGAGTATCGTGTTTCGGAAGTTAGCGAGTAGCCTTCGACTAGAATGATATGGTCAGAAAAGAAAATTTATGATCGATCAAATAAGTATGTAAATAGACTTGGTTGGTCGATGATCAAATAGATATTGAGGAACGTACGTAGCGTAGTGATGTGGTAAGGCTATTGCAAGGATTTTGTAATGTACGAGAGTGACGAGTAGTAGAATGACCCTAAGTGTTGGGTCATAGATCGAGTTGAGTAACGATTAGGTTATATGTGTTGAGCGCACATTCTATGTTAAGAAATGAACTAGTCAGGATTGATTCGAAAATTGAGTTAAGGAATTCCTATTCGATCAAGAATCGGAGATGGACGTATCGTAAGAGACCTTGGGTCGGAAAGATTGTTTCCTTTGAGCATCGTAGACTCAAGTTGACCTCTTGTGTCGGGAGAGATTAAGCATGATGTCTAGATAAGTTACCTAGCGGGGGTAGTCCCAGACGCGATGCGTAGGTAGTTCGAGAACGTGGATTGTGTTGGAATAGTTGCGTGCGATGCATAGTACGAATTGTAGGCAAGAAAAGTTTGGACATGTTGGACTTAGTCCATGTCGTTAAGGCCAAATGTTATGAATGATAGATGAAAGACTTGAGTTATATGAGAGATAGAAAATAGTTGGGCGAATAGGCATTATGGATAATTGTTGCGATCAAATGCACAATGACTTAATGCAAATGCGAGTGTTAGGTGGCCAGCGGAAAACTTATGGGATTGAAGTAGCAGTTTTGAGTTAAGTTATATGAAAAAAATGTTTGGAAGAGGATCACGTGTTATGGGATAATGCATACGGGAAGTATTTTGAGAATAGGCACTAAGATTTGACTAAGTCGAGTACGAAATGATTGGTGCTTGAGGATTTAAGTTGAGCATATTAGCTTTGTTTCGATATCCTATAACTGAGCTTGGCTGAAATGCATATATTGGTGGGACGCCTAAAATATGCGTTTGATCCAAACTAAGTTGTATGATTCAAACGATAGTAGCACGAGATCGTGAAACGATCTACCAAAATACTTGGTTGGAGTGTTAGTTTCAGTTAGTAGACGAACCTTATTTTGAGTGGTATATTATGTAATGTCCCGCTCCATACGGTACATTACGATGAGTCGTTGACTCGAAGAGTTGCGTTGACTCGAAGAGTTGCGTTGACCCGATGAAGTATCAATGCGAATCGATGCAAGAGTTACGTTGGCTGAAGGAAAGCTTTGAGTCAATTGGAATCTATTAATCAAATCGATACAAAGGATAAGTCCTATTTGTGTAAGTGCTGATTTTAGTTGATCTGGTGTGCAGGCGATGCTTTTATGTTGGACGATAAGAGGTCGGCATTTTACCTTATTCATTAAAGTGTCCGCGAAACCAAATCGTCGTCTTACAACGGATTGTGGCATGGGCACGGTAGGCCGAATCAGTCGAATAGTTCAACAGAAGGGCTAAGTTAGGAGGGTTAGCTGTGCAGCAAAAGTTATAGAATCGGGTCGTACCAGCTTGGCGAGACGATAAGGCGTATCGGCTTAAGGTGGGCGGGTTCTTGACTCTCTCTCCCTACTCCTTTATGTCTAATAAAATGTATCCTTGTATACATAAGTTTCTATTGAGTTAGCGAGCATGGCTCGGCGAGTAAAGGTCTTAGTATGTGTCAAAAATTAAGATAGAATATTGAACAATTGAAACGACGTGCATCAAATGTATAGGTCGCAGTAGGGCGGTGATGGTAGAACATTGAAAGACAATATCGAGATGTGCATCACGTGCACGACTCCGAGAACATTGAATACTAGGTCTAGAATATTGATTATGGCGCTAAGCGTGCCCTCGTGCACAAAAGCTACGAAAAGACTAAGTAACTACGAAACTGTTATTATACGAATAACTTATGAATGGAACGCATTGAGTACAAGTATGAGAAGTCTAAGTCGTTGGACATCGTGCATCAATACGGATTTGTTAGGACATAATGTCGACGAAACTTGAGATAGAGATGAGGGATTACGTTTATGGAACACGAGATTGGTTGGAATGATATAACTTGTTTGCTATAGCACGTATTGCATAGTCAATGGACTCTGATGGACCGTGCACGGGTGCGGCTTCCCTCGAACGGTTACGATCGGGGTACCAGGACCGTTCGGCCTAGGAGGAAATTATGTGTGGTATTTATGGTGCACATCATTAGGATGGCTTAAGACCGTCCAGTGTTGTGATAAGCTATGATATCAGTAAGTTTGTGATGTTTGCCATTGATTGTAAAAGAACAGAACAATTATCGGAGGACTGAACTTAGACTCACAATACAAACTCGCTCGTATAAAGAAAGCCTAGGGACGAAAACCTAGGTACAGCAGACTAAGTACGATTGTTTATTTTTGATTCTGGGGGTGACGATAGAGGCTCGGGAAAGCGACGGCCGCTCTGCCTTACTCCTTGGACGATCGGTATGCAGCCTTGGCTCGGGGAAGATCTGCTCGGCGTTGACGAAGAAAGGCTCTTCTTACTCTCCTCGGGTTGCTCTCCTGGCTTCTTTCTCTCTGTGAGTATCAAGAAAAGGGGGAGCTCTCTCTGTGTATATCTCTCTCTTCTTTTTTTTTTTATTCTTTTGTTGCCGACCTTTTTTACATGGGAATGATGCTGGCTATTTATAAGAGTGGGGTGGGATCATTAGGGTTTGCTGATGATTATCTATTTGGAATGTCGGTGCTCCTTCATTCTATCTGGGCCCTTGATCCTGATCATAATGAATCTCGGCCACTAATGCGGATAGCACCAAATCTTATGAGCAGTTAATGCTGACTGCTTTAAATCTTCGTGATTGATTATGCCAATATTTGATTGCTCGCCACGTGTCCTATTGACTTGATGATGAATGATATGCCCTGATCTCGGCAATTATGATGATGATGTCGAATATTCTCGTTGGGATTCTGTTGCATCTTCAGTGCCACGTTTTTTTAAATTGAAGATCCTGCCAGGGCCGCATAGGGTGACCAACACTTGAACCGCAGGGGGATACTACTCCTGAGCCGCATGAGTCAATGCCTCATCGAGCCGCAGGGGACGAACTTTCCGTGAGCCGCATATGCATAGTTTCTGTAGGCCGCATGAATTAGCGTGGTGTTGAGCCGCATAGACCGGGCTATGGGTGGACCGCATATGGTGGATTTTTGTTAATCATATTAGAGTGACTCCTCAATGAGCCGCATGAAGCTGTTCTCTATCCGAGCCGCATGAGACTTTTGCCACGCGGCAATCTAGGATTTTTTGTCAGATCGGGTCAGAGATTTTCTTCTTTTCCCGAAGAGTCTGTCATTATGGCAGAGCCACTATGATACTTTATGTCAGAGACAGCCGTCGAGTCGTGTCAGAGCATTAAATGAAACCATTACTCCAGTGGCCAACTGTGGGGGGGTCACACGTGTCGTCAATTGAGCCGCATATTCCTGCTGAACCGCATTCATCCCCGAGCCGCATGAGTCTGAGGGACTTCTTTTGGGCCGCATAGGGCAACTCCAGTATGAGCCGCATAGACTTGCTACCCAAAACCGCATGGGCCATTTATGCCTTTATTCTAATATTTTCCATGCTTCTACAGGACCCCCTTCAAAGTTTTCAATTTGTAAAATTGAAACACTTTGAATAAGAAGCATGGCCCTGTTCATGCCGCATAGGATGTTCTGTTTACGTGAGCTTCCTGGCCGCATTAGCATCTCGGCCGCATAGATTCTTCTGGCCGCATAAGCTCTTTGCCACGCGCCCTGACCACGTGAGCAAATCTTCATTAATTGTCTTCAATTTGATTTGACGCCACCTTTTGGGGGAGGATCCCAAGGGTCGGTTTTGCCTTGACCGAAGCGTTCTTGCCTTTATTTTTGGAGGCGGCACATAATCCGAGGCATCTTTCTACTTTATGGATCGCCTATAAATAGGAGTTTTTCAGCTCTTGGGGATTTCTTTACCTCCTTTCTTTGCTTGAATTCCCTGTTGCCAACTTCGCTCTTCGTTTTCCTTCTTCATCCATCGACCATGGCTCCCAAGAGATCTGCTGCATCGAAGGCCGCGAAGGGCAAGGCAGTTGCTGCTACGGCGACTGCGGCGACGAATGTAGTCGCTCCTCTGCCGGTTGTTGTAGGCGCTGTCCATCTTGATGTTCACCCGCCCATCGCTGGTAAGGGGGTCACTCCGAAAAACCCTAGCTGCTGCCATGGCTCTGTTGCATACTTTATGCACAAGCCACATATACGAAACGTATCGATGTGACCGCATAAGCACTTCGTCGATTATGGCCGCATGAGCTTGTCATATTCGATCAGTGCCGCATGTGTGTTTTCGACTTGGGCCGCATAAGCGTTGCTCACTTTTGAACCGCATGAACTTGATGGTTTGTAGCCGCAGCGGTTTGTATGAGTCTGGCTTAGCCGTATGAATCTATAAACCCTTCTGAATCTGAGTTGTACAGACTTGGTTAATTCAGGGCCGCATGGGGCTATGACGCGCAGAGCCGCATGGACCTATCTGCTGATGAGCCGCATGAGGCTGTGGCAACCTGAGCCGCATAGACTCCAATAACCTTTCAAATGCTTCTGTTTTTTGTCTATCTTCTAACCTTGTTTCTTTTATCTTTTTCTAGTGAATCTGCCCGTAAATCCTGCAGGGGAACTTTTGGTTGGTTCAAATCAATTCGCTTTGGGTGTGCGTCTTGACGACCTAATTAAGCATGTATTGAATCAGTTCCCTGCTGATGAGCCTTTGGAGAGGTTGAACGCCATCGAGAATCAGACCCTTCATTACCTTCGTTCCATGATGAACACTGGAAGGCTGGATGGGAAATACCTGAAGCCTCTATTCCTCTTTGGAGATGCTCTAATCATAGGGAACTCTCGAGTGTTAGAGATTTCCGAGAACTGGGATTTCTCTTTGGACGGGGAGTCAATCCATATCCCTTTTATGGAACGCCATTATCCCTTATCGTGGTTCAACATGGTGCTGTTGAACAGGAAGATGGTGTGCAACTTAACCCCTACTCAATCGGGGATGTTGATGGGCGACATCTATTACAATCCGAATATGCGGTCAGCGTACCCAGGTAAGGATCCCGTCCCTCGGTATATGATGGGTCTGGCCCCGGGCTCCTTCATGAATGCATACGGTCCCAACTTCTCATTTGCTCAGGCTGACACCTTCTTGAATCGGCTTGTCCGTAAGAAGTCCTATCCTGTTGGTAGGATAGCGTTGCCGAACTGGATAAACCCTACTTCTATGTGGGTCCAGTTGACCACCTGGGTCCTGCAGACCTACGGAACACTCTTGCGTGAGGTGGGACTTTATCATGCTGTTCGAGGGACTTGTCACGGGCTCCCTATTAATAAGCCGCTGTTCATGGCGCTCTTGGAGATGTATAGCTGGCGAACGGGGACATTCTTCTCACCAGTAGGGGAGCTGGGGCTTGCTCTTCATGAGATGTATACTGTCTCTAAACTCCCCTGGGGAAATGAGCCTTTCGAGGTGTATACCCCTTCGAATGAGGAGTTTGAGGACTTGGACCGACGATTCCCAGATTTTATTGCAGTATACCGGGAGTTGCTGTGCCACCATAGTGCTTGTCACCAGATGGCCATAAAGACAGCGGATAGCTCCGAAGGGACCGCTCCCCATACCACATCATGGATTAGTTACCTTTTCAAAGTTAACCCTTCTGGTGGAGTTACTCCTCGAACCCCTAAAACGCACGTAGAGGTGAAGGATTTAATGTCAGGCGTCAAGAAGTCGCGGTCCAGGAGTGACATATTTGGGAGTCAAACTGACTCTCTCAGCTACTTTTACTATGGGACCGCACAGATGTCAGAGAAGGCGCTTCTGGCTGGCTTTTTGATGATATGGTTACGGAATTGCGTCGTCTCGGGAGGAGCAGGTTCCATCGAGAGGATCGGTCGCCATTTTATTCTTCCCGCCATTAAACTGGTGTTCGGAGTTAGGCTGGCCCTTCTTCTCGCCATGGTGTGCAGCATCCACCACGGTCTTCGGACCTTCTCATCCAAAGTTGTTGCGCGCAAGAAGACCTTGGATTTTGAGCGCGTAAAATTGCCTTTCCATTACTTGATGGCGTGGTTGGCGATGTATTACAAGTCTTTGCTGGGACCCGGGATAGCGGAAGATGCTACGGATGAAGATGCTTTCCTCTTCAAATGCCATCGCCAGTCTTGGGAATACAATACTATGCCGGCTTGTCGGAGGGCGCTGGCGAGGGTAGATAGGTGTCACCTTTTTGTGTCTGTTCCTCCTTTTTCTGATGAGGATGTGAGTAAGGTACACCTTGATGGTACTGGACCTCCTCACTTTCTATCTTCGGATATGCTCACTAGGTTGCGTAACATCCGTCCTGCTCATTTGGTTTATCGCAACCGCGTTAGGGTGTACCAGGAGCCTTACCTACCTAGTAGGTTTTCTCGGCAGTTCGGTTATAGCCAGTTATTCCTTGATCATCCCAATCCTGGTTTGGGCTTCGAAGGTAGTGTTCTTGATGGCATCAGGGCATGGAATTATTATGATGCTTATCATACTCGAGCCAGCTTCTCGGTCCCTGATGCTCAGACGCCAAGGGAAATTTTATACGTGGCTGCTTTGTATCATGTCATGGCGAACAAGCCTCCTATTAATTTTGATCCGAGTACCAGTTTTATCGTGGGTACAGGCTTAGAGGAGAAGCCCAAGGGGGCTAAGGCCAGAAAGCAACTAGCGCTTCAGACTCCTCTCCCTGAATCAGAACCTTCCGAGTCGGCTGGGGAGGAAGATGATAGCGAAGATTCTCTTTTTGATGGAGGCAAAGAAGTAGCAGATCAATCGCTTCCCATCCCTGATGAACCGGCGGAGGGCCCATTGCTTTCTACAGAAGGTGGAAGAGTGAGGGAAGAACAGCTTCCGACTGTGTCTGGTTCCTCACATAAGCGAGTCAGGCACGAATCTTCTGGCAGTAGAGCGACTTTTTCCGTGAAGAGAGCTGCCGTTAAGTCTCGTGGATCGCTTATTACCGAAAGGGATGACGGTACCGATGCTACTCCGGAGGTAAGGCTAAATTGGATTTGTTTCTTTGTTGTAGTTCCCTTTCCTCTCGCAGATATGATTTAATCACTTTTCTTTGTAGGCGTCCGACGGACCGGGGTCTTCTGAACCATCTACTGCCTCCGAGGTTGATCCCGCCCTTGCTATCTTAATCAGCGATATGTGCGCCGCGGTTCTTTCTGCTGGGGCTCTCCCGGAGGCGGCTGGAAGTTCCCGGGTTGCGGAAGCATCAGCTCGGGGGAACGAAGGTTCCTCTGGACTCGCCCCTGCGGTCGTTAAGCTTCGGCGAGATGACACCGTTCTTAGTACCTCTTCTCCCGGGGACGACTCTCTGATTCCTGATTCGGAGGTTATTGGTGAGGAGGCTGTGGTGGCTGTAAACGAACCTCAGCCTCCATACTCCTCCATTGGTAAGATAGGCCATATATTGACTACCGAAGGGGCTTATTCGCTCTATCAACATATCCTTCGGGTCAAGTCGATTCATGGTTGCCTTGGCCCTGCAGGTCTTGACCTTTTACCTCCCGCCGTGGATGTTCTCGGGGAGAGTTCGGTCGACCATTATCCGGACGAAAGGAGTGTTTCTTCTCCTCTCTCTCATGTTGAAGAGCCTCCTGCCGTCTCCGGGCAGACGGAAAGGGAGTTGGCAATGGTTTCCGCCTCGTCTTCCGCTGTTGACACGGCTCCGGAAGTCGACTTCTCGACCTTGTCGAGCATCCAAATCTTGTGGGCTGCTGAAGAGGAGTTGGCCGCTGTTCAAGCGTCTTTCCGTGCGGAGTTGGTTTCTCTTGTGGCAGGAGCGGCAGATTCTGTCGTGTCTTCTTCCGTGCTACCAGCCACACTCCCGCTGACACCGGTTTCCTCGGAGGCTCTGGACGAGGTGACGCAGGATGTGGTTGACAGCTTTTATCGCCACTTAGGGAGGGGTATAAACGCTGCCGTGGAACGGGGGGTCCCTTTTTCTCTGTCTCTACGGGGAGCTCGGGGCCAAATTAACACTCTGAAGGGTCTTCCTGGCGGGCTGGGGTTAGTAGCGTTCCTGGAGCCTAAGCTGACAGAGGCTGACCAGCTTGTGACCCAACTGCTGGCAGTACGGCAGGCTGGTTTGCCTGCTGCGATCGAACGAGAGCGGGGCTTCCTGGTTGCTGCTCGGGACAGGATCAAGCTCGCTCGAGAAACTGCCGGGCCGGCTGTGCAGGGGGATCTTGACAAGTTCTCCGTCTCCTATGACCGACTGGGTCGTCGGAGTCAGGCTTGTAGGGCCCGGGAAGAATCTGCCTCTCGTGGAATAGCTGACACGAAGGAGCGGATTCTCGCGCTCCAGGAGGAGTTAGCCTTCTTAGAGTCAGAGCGGGAGGCTGCTCATGCAGAACAGGAGTCGATTGCTCGGGAGGCCGAGCGGATTTCTCGAACTTCTGCCAACCTGGAGCGATCTTTTAAGAAGTTCGAGGACAACTAGCAGGCCCACATTCATCTGGAGGACCCGGCGGTGTTGAACCAGGAAGCTGAGCGTCGAGCCAAACAGAGGTTTGAGCGGTCGGTCGCCTTGATAAAGGACCGCCTCACGGTGTTATGTGCCCCGGAACAGTGATCCGCCATCTGTCTTCTTCTGCTTCTCTCTTCTTCTTTTTTGTTTTTCTTTCATATGTGTATATTTTTTTTGCAAGGGATGTGATCCCCATTGATGTAGCTCTTTTGAATTTTGAGATAAATGAGCATGTTTCAACTCATCTTCTCTTTCTTGTTCTTGTGGTGTTCATGGAATTGGACTTGCTGGGGGATTATTTGTAGACTTGTTACCCTGGGCGTACCTTGGTTTTAGGTATGGATAACAAGTTTGATCAGGATGTCCGGGACAGCCACGACAAAATGGTCATGGATGTTCTCGATACTGGGGAAAGGAATGCCGTAGAGCAGCTGGGCTCCCGGGGCATGGTAGGATGGTGGATTTATGCTAAGAAGCTTAGCAAGGGATATTCGTGGACCTATTATCCTTGGCGTACCCTGGTTCAGGATACGGATAATAAGGTGGGAGGAAGCTAGTCATATTTGCTCCGAGATTATGAGGACGTAGCAAACATGAGGGTTTTACCGTAGAATCTTCCTACTCAGAGGTAATGAGAACATGGTAGGGGGAGACTTCACGGAAGACTTTTCTATAATCAATAGTGGTCAACAGAGGACGTTTGTGGTCAACAGAGGACATTTGTGGTCAACAGAGGATATTTGTGGTCAACAAAGGACGTTTGTGGTCAATAGAGGACATTTGTGGTCAACAGAGGACATTTGTGGACCTATTATCCTTGTCGCACTCCGGTTGTGGGTACGGATAATAGGTTGAAAGGGAACCAACATACTTGCTCAGAGGTAATGTGGACATGGCAAATATGGTGATTTCTTCGACGGAGCCTTCCCACTCAGAGGTAATGAGGACATGGCAGGAGTGGGCTCAATGAAGAAGGGGTGCATAGAACTATTCAGAGGTAGGAGGACATGGAAGTTCTATGCGAGGGGGCGGTTTGTTTTTTGGTAGAAGTGAAAACGACTCAGAGGTAATGAGGACATGGTCGTTTCGGAAATTAGCGGATCGATTACCCTTTTTGTGCACTGGGAACGCGGATAGTGGATCATGAGGGAGGATCTCTTTCAGGAAGAAAGTTCAGAGGTATGATTATACGTGACTTACTATCTGAGAGAGTGACCGGAATGTAAGTACATAATTTGGATTTTCTAGAATATTGAGGAGATGAGAGTTCAGTGGCACCAGCGGGTGCATGGCTCGATAATCTGAAATGTTGTGGATGTGGGTTCAGTGGTATCAATGGATACATGACTCGATAATTTGGAAAATGGTGGGTGCGAGTTCAGGGGTACTAAGAGGGTACATGACTCGATAATTTGGAGAATGTTGTCTAAACATAGTATTTCTTTAGAAACTTGCCGTTGACGGGCAACATAAGCAAGTCCCCATTCTGCTTGGCGAGGCGGTAGGCGCCGTTGGAGAACACGGCCTCGATGACAAATGGACCTTCCCATTTTGGCTGGAGCTTGCCTGCGGTCTTGTGAGTCATGACCATTGGTCTCCAGACTGCCAGAACGAGATCGCCCACTTGGAATGTTCTGATTTTGACCTTCTTGTTGAAGGCTCCTGAGATACGTGCTTGGTATAGCTCGATCCTTTGCTGGGCTAGTAGGCGCTTTTCGTCTAAGGCCTCCAACTCTTGTAATCGGCGTCGATAGTTATCATCCGTTGTCAATTGATAAGTGAGGGCGACGCGGAGTGAGGGAATCTGTGTTTCCAGTGGGAGGACTGCCTCACTCCCGTATACTAAAGAGAATGGTGTATTCCCAGTAGCTGTTCGAACCGTGGTACGATAAGCCCATAAGCATTCGCCGAGCTTCTCATTCCAGTCGCGTTTGTTGGAGGAGACAAACTTTTTGAGGAGTTTGATGATTGTTTTATTGAATGCCTCTGCCAACCCGTTTGCTGCCGGGTTATATGGTGTCGAAGCGATATTCTGAATGCGGTGTTTGTCGCAGAATCGATAGAATGTATGGCTTACAAACTGCGGACCGTTATCATGGATGATCCTCCGCGGCAGTCCGAAGCGGTAGATGACGTGATGCTTAAGGAAGCTGATCACGTTTGAAGTCTTAACTTCTGCGAGTGGGACGGCTTCCGTCCATTTGGAGAAGTAATCGGTGATCGCAAGTATGAAGCGATGTCCTCGGAAGGAAGGTGGGGTGATTGGACCAATGATATCCATTCCCCATGCTTCGAATGGCCAGGATGCCACCGTTGGATGTAGAAACTCGGATGGTTGGTGAATGAAGTCCGCGTGGACTTGGCAAGCCTTGCATTTTCTGGCATAGTCTATTGCGTCTGCCACCATCGTGGGCCAGTAGTAGCCCATACGGCAAAGGCGGTCCTGTAGCTTAGGGCCAGGCTGATGGGTCCCACAAACACCGTCGTGAGCTTCTCGTACAGCTTCTTTGGCTTCTGTGTTTGACAAGCACCGGAGTAATAATCAGTCGTAGGATCGTCGGTACAGCATCTTTGTCTCTGTGTCATAGAAGAATCTGAGAGAACGCCGTCTGATGGAGGTGGCTTCCCTTGGATTCTCCGGGAGGATATCGTATATGACGAAGTCAATGAACGGCTGTCTCCAGACTGGTGTTTCGTCGACCGTCTGGGCGGAATAGCTCGCTACGAATTGAATATTGTTCTTGGGACAGACCAGTTCGTGGCCTATCACCTCAACCGAGTGATGCGCTTGGTTCGGCACTGCTAAGGAAGCGGCAAGGCCTGCTAGGGCATCGGCTTCGATATTTTGAAGTCTGGGGACGTGTTCGATGAAGAATCCCTCGAATGAGGAGATAATGTTGATTGCTATTTGGTGGTAGGGGATCATGTCTTCATGGCGGACTTCGTACGACCCCCGAATCTGATTGACGATTAATTGTGAATCGTCGTATGCTTCAAGATATTCTACACCCAGCTCCTTTGCGAGTTGGAGGCCAATGACCAAAGCGTTGTACTCGGCCACATTGTTGGAACAGGGTTCCGTGAGAGAGTAGGCGCGATTGATCACTAGCCCGGTAGGAGAGATCAATATTACTCCGACCCCGACGACGATATTTTCCTTGGGTCCGGTTCTTGAAGCGCCATCGAAGAACATCCTCCATATGTTGTCGTGGGTGGTTGTATTAGAATCGGCGACCTCATCTAGGATTTCCTCGTATATTCTGGATGACCCCGATCCTGGATGGGCCGCCAAAAAGTCTGCCAGGGCTTGGCCTTTGACAGCCTTCTGTGGGACAAAGATTATATGATATGGGGATAGCAGTATTGCCCATGTAGCGAGGCGAGAGCTGAGCGCCCCTGGTTTAGTCATGAGGACCCTGAGGGGATTTACCCGTGAGATCACATGTATGGTTTGTCCTGTAACATAATGCCGCGTCTTTTGAATAGCGAATACCAAGGCAAGGCATTCTTTCTCCACGGTAGTGTATCGGTGTTCGGGCCCGACCATCATTCGGCTGAGGTAGTATATGGCCTGTTCGTGTCCTGCGTCGTTATTTTGTGCCAGCAGGGCACCGAGGGAGTGTTCCATTGCTCGTACGTAGAGCAAGAATGGTCTTCCAGGGACCGGGGCCACCAGGACTGGAGGATTTGACAAATATTCTTTGATGTCGTCGAAAGCGCGTTGGCATTTTTCGTCCCATACGAATGAGACTCCTTTCTTCATGAGGTGTGTGAACGGCCGGCATCGTCCGGAGAGATTGGAAATGAACCTTCTGATATAGGCTAGCCTCCCTTGAAGGCCTCTAAGTTCGTAGAGATTTTTCAGGGGACCCATCTCCATTATTGCCTTGGTTTTCTCAGGGTCTACATGGATACCCCGTGCAGTGATGATGAAACCTAAGAACTTCCCGCTGGATACGCCCAAGAACGACTTTGTAGGGTTCATCTTCAGGTTGTGGGCTCGCATCAGGTCGAATACCGTTCTCAGATCTTGCAGATGATCCTCCTTACGGCGACTCTTGACAGCGATGTCGCCGACGTAGCATTCCACTGTTTTGCGCAAATGTTCTCTGAAAATGATACTCATAGCCCGCTGATATGTGGCACCAGCGTTCTTTAGACCGAATGGCATGACTGTGTAATAGTATGTGCCGATCGGTGTTCTAAATGATGTGTGTTTCTCATTGTCGGGGGACATCTTGATTTGATTGTATCCCGAGAATCCATCCATGAATGACATACGTTCGAAGTCGCATGTGTTGTCAATCATGATGTCCGTGATCGGGAGGGGAAATTCGTCTTTCGGACATGCCTCATTTAGATTACGGAAGTCGATACAGATTCGGATCTTCCCGTTCTTCTTAAGGACCGGGACTATATTGGCGACCCAGTCAGGGTGTTGCTCCTCACGGATGAAGCCGCTGGTTATCAGTTTGTTGACTTCGGCTTCGATCGCGTCCATGACGCCCGGGCGGAAGCGTCGTTGCTGCTGCTTGACTGGCTTTGCATCCGGCCGTATATTGAGTTTATGGAGAGCAATATCGGGATCTAATCCCGGCATGTCTTCGTAACTCCATGCAAATACGTCAATGTATTCTCTGATGAGTTCCAGCAGTGATTCTCGTTCCTCGTCTGTTAGGCTTTTACTGACGAAGATTGGCTTTGGAGAGGATTCGGTGCCGAGGTTGACCTGCATAACTTCATCCTCCGTAGGAGGTTCTCTTAGCTCGAACCGCTTTTCCCATTGTGCGTCTAACTGTTGGGCCCACGGCTCAAGCTCGAGGATTTCAGGAATGTCCTCATCTTCTTCGTAAGCGTCGGCAAATGCCATGTTGACTGATAGGACTTGTCTGAATATGTCCCCAATGCTTGTGTCTGAGTCGGAAGTTGGTGACCCGGTTGAGTGTAACTGCCAATCACATTCTTCATCTGAACTCTCTCGAGTCGTTGTGGGAGTTACATACCCTAGTCCACATCGAGTTTTGCTATAGTAGTCCCGTGGTTTACCAGACGGTACTGGGGGCTTCAAAGGTAGTCGCCGTCCGGTACCGTAATTCAAACCTGGTGTAGTTTCTAGATCATATCCTTGTTTCTGCATGAGGTATTTGGACTGGGGACTATAAAGGTATAGAGGCAATCTCCCGGTATCTGACCCAAGATCGACTTCTTTTATAGTGAAGGGGTACGGATCGTCTTTCCGGCCGAAGATAATCGGGTGGTCCCCTCCCTCGACTATTCGGTAAGCGTCTTCTGCCGGAGTAAGCTGGATTGTGGTATATACATTTGTCACTTGTGTGTGTAGGTGAGTGCCTATACCGTAGTCCATAGCATACATTGTACATAGCTTGTTGAGCTCGATGTAATTCAAAGATAGCCCTTTATTGATAAAATAAGGTATCTTCTCGAGAGGGATTACATCATCCGCGGAAGGGGTATCGGAGTGGGCAGCCACATACTTGGCTAATTCTGGTTCTTCTTCGGCCACCCCCTGTATAAATGAAGACTAGGAGAGCGACCTAGTCAGCTTGATCTTCAGAGGCTCGACCGGGGGAGCAGGTTGTGGAGTTGTTGGTAGACTAGCAACCCCCAGCTTGGCATCTGACGTGGGACGAGGAGTGGCTGGTTCGCTGGAAGTGTCAGACCTCGCGTCGGGGTGACGGCCCTTTTTAGGAAGCCGTATCGTGAGCGGTCTGTCGGAGGGATTGAGTTTCTCCGCTTGGAGCTGACCGACTCTCGGTAGTCTGATGATAAAAGGCCCTGGTGTGGGTCTCGGCACTTGGCCAGACCTCGGCAGCCGGATTCTCATCTGCTCTTCTTGCGCCGATAGACTGATTGCGTCCTTACGCAGAGTAGCCGTAAGGGGTACAGAACTGCCCGGTTTGCGAGCCTGGAGGTGGATCGTCAGGGGTTCTTCTGATCTTGTGGTTACCTTGGTGTGAGCTTGCACCTCCTCTTCGACCAGATGCTTCTTTGATTTTTCGTACAGACAGGAGTCTGAGTAATAAGATTCGACCCCTTTGAAGGGATCGACATCAGCAAACTCTGTCCTCACGAAGCCGTGCTTATCGACATATTTGAAGCACTGGTGTAGCGTGGAAGGCACGATCATGTAATCATGTATCCAAGGCCGCCCCAGAAGGATATTATAAGAAGTGTCGGCATCTATGACGTAGCAGGTGACATCTGATTGGAGATCGCCAATCTGACATTTCAAGCGAATCTTCCCTATTGGGTAGCTCATGCCCGAATTGAAACCGCTAATGGCGGTGCTTGTAGGCGTCAGGCGATGCATTAGAATGCGAAGATTATGTAGCAGACCCTTCGGAATGATGCTTATGGAGGACCCAGGATCAATGTGCATTCGGTCTACCTTTACGTCGCCGATGTATCCAGTATAGTACAATGGGCGATCGTGCAGGTTAGTTTTGATGAGCATATCCTGCGGAGAGAAGACGATATTGGGCATTGCACCTATACACGTACTATCTTGGAGATCTGTAGGCTGATTATCTCCCGTGAGGTTGACCTAAGCCAAGTATGCGTCGGCATTTTGGAGCGCCTCACTTAGAGCCGTGCGGACATCCTTCTAGAGCCTCAGGAGTTCATATAAGGACAATTTGGCCGGTGTATTAGCCAATTGCGCCAAGATGTCGAAGTTGTAGGGCCTCTCCAGCCCCTGAGGTGCCTCCTTTCGGAGGGATTTGTCGAAGCGAGTCTCCTTCGGCCTAGGCTTGTCGGTCGTCGAAGGCTGAGCCGGTCCCGGAGTATCAGCGTTTGTGGGCTGCTGATCATTAGTCGGATTCTCGGCCACTGGTTGGGCTTGTGCTCCAGATCGAGTAGTGACGGCTGAGACTTCCTCCTCCTCTGCCGAGGCGGTGCGGCATGATCTGACCTTTCTACTTTTCTTTTTAGAAGGTAAAGTGGGCTGAGTCACCTCGTGGACTAGGTCCGGATGGACCCACATGATTTCCTTTCGTGATGTGGTGAGGGGTACTAGGCCGGGAGTTTGATCACGGGTAGGCGGAAGATTAGTGATTTCCATCGTTGCCAGAGGGATGGGTATGACGCCGTCTTGAGTCTCTGTTGGAGGGAAATTACCGAATTATACGGACACCATGTTGGCTGCTACGGTTACCTCCTCGAAGTCGATAGCCAGAGCGTTCGAATCGATGAGGTTCTGGATATACCATTTCAGTTGGTAGCAGTCGTGTGTAGCATGGTGGACGTAGCGGAGGTAATGGCAGAACTTCGAATTTTCCAAATCAGCAGGCCGAGGTTCCCGCCCTGGTGGAGGAAGCTGAATTCTATCTCCTTGTATAAGCATGTCCAAGATAGGCTTGACGTGGCCGTCTTCGAAAGAATAAGTGATTTGAGGCCATTGTTTGTCTGCTGGCTGTGGCTCGGGCTTCTGGGCTGTATCGGTCACCATGGCCTGCTTGCCTTTGTTGTCCCGGTTATTGGAGGGGCTACCCCCATTGTCGTTGCTGGCATTGGGACGCTTCCCCTTATTCTCTCCCTCTGAGATATGCAACCCCAGTTGGCGAGCTTTCTTCAATCGTTCCTCGGCACTTGTAGCGCTGATGATAAAGGCCTTCCAGTCCTTGAATTGACTTTCACCCATCCAGAGACTAATTGTTGGGAGTAGTCTCTTTTGGCAAATTTCAATCAAGGAAGAGTCCGGGTTGCCAGATGGTAACTTCATTGCGGTTTGACGAAACCGCTCAATGTAATTCCTTGTCAGCTCTTTCTCTCCTTGGACGACGTCCATGAGGGTAGACATCGTGACGTCCTGCCCTACCTCATAGAACCTCTCCAAGAACAAGCGCTTGAAGCCAGCGAAGGAGTGGATGCAATTATCTGGCAGGTTGCGGTACCAATCGAAGGCGACTCCTTCCAGTGCCCCAATGAATAACCGTGTGAGGATGGCATCATCATGGGGCAGATGGTCGGTAGTGACCTCAAAGTAAGTGATGTACCGGCTTGCTGAAGTCTTACCATCATATGGGTTGATATTGAATGGCTTATATCTTGGGGGAAAGGGCACATCCCTCTATTCAGCTGGGTATGGTTGCCGTATTCTGAGGTCTTGAGAATTTTCTCGGGCGTGGAACATCGCTCGAAGCTCCTGAACCTCTCTCCTTACTTCTCGGGCCTCATCTGTCGCGGTAGGGGCCGTTATCTCGGGAGCATTATTGCCCGGGTTTGGTGCCGCTGAATTTGAATCTATGTTGTTCGCGGGACCCGTGCTTGTCTGGCCAGGTGTCACTCCCTGCAGAGTAGGCAGTGCCGCTTTGATTTCGTCTACAGACTTGACCAAGGCATGCAATATGGCCTCCAACGTGTCGATGCGCTGGCGATCGCTGGAACCGCCTTGATTGCTGTCTGTCATGAATACCATCTTCACATGAGGAGTGACGGAGGGAGTGGTGGAGGATGTACCCTCCGAGTCGTACCCATGCGTCGAGAAATCATCTGGATATGTGGGGATGTTCTCTTCAGGTTCGGACTCGAAAGGAATACTATTCCCAGCTTCGGAGCTTGCTTCGTCTAGAGAATCATGGATGTCCTCGGGGACATCAGCATCTGTTGTACCCGATGGGAGGGTTATTTCTCGGGGTTCGTCTCCTTGAAACATTGGATTATTATGGATGTTCGGAGGAGTACTACCCCCAGCTCCTACGACCCCCAGGGTCGGGGACGATGAGCCTCCTGTTGCAACAGATTTTGTCTTCGAACGGGTGTGTTGGTATACTCCAGTGGATGGCAACCGTTTAGCCGACAATTTCTTAGCTGTAGTGGCCGATATCTTTGGACTGGAGATGCTTGTCTTCTTCCCTCTCCCCTCCACGGGGACTTTTCGTGCAGAATTGTAGGAGGCAACGGGAGGTGCCTCGTCTTCCGAGCTCGGATGTTGTAATCTTTGGAAGACGGATGGCCGGTCTTCCGTTACTGCCGTGTTGTTGCAACAACAGTTGATGATAATCTGGGTGCAGTGACGTCCCTGTGAGGACTCTCTGCACGCTGAGGCTCCTTCTCTTTCCTTGCGTTTGTGGAGGATAGCTTCACGCAGGTCAGAGGAACCACTTTGTCCGTTTGCCGCCGGGGGCTGGACTCGAGTGGTTTTATACAACTTCCCGTCAGAGGCCCGCGTGATACTCAGCGGGACGCCCCGATAGTCAGAGGTTGGGGCAGCTGTCTGGACTTGATGAGCCCGCGCTGCCCTAGACTTTTTCTTTTTAGCACTTGTGGGTGCGTAATAGAAAGAGTCCACATTAGGTATCACAGAGTCTGGATTTTCATTCAGAAAGTGATCAGAGTTAGGACCGCATGAGAGTCGGTCGAAAACTGATCGAGAGAAGCGCGGTAGAGACGCTATGCGGCTAGCGTTGGGTGCCGTACAGGCTATCTGCATGCGACTGTCTTCTGTTGTGGAATGAGTTCTTATGCGGTTAGGAGTCACGGCCGTGCAGGCTGTCCGCATGCGGTTGGCATCTGTGGCCGTATGGGCTTTCTGCAAGCAGTTGACTTTACTAGCCGCATGAATCTCGTCCATGCGGTTGGGAACTGTAGCTGCATAAGTTATACGGCTGACAGAAGTGGCCGCATGAGTTTTCTTCATGTGGTTGACGGTTGTGGCCGCATGGATTTTCTTTCTGCGGCTAATACCCCTCTGTGGTTCAGGTTGAGCAGAGACCCTCTTTGCCCCTGCAAGTCCAGCATCATAGTATTTTTTTCTGCCGGACTTGGGGACAGCAGAGGTGTCTGCGATCTGAAGTGGGGCCGCAGGAGAATCTTTCTCGCCGTCTTGAGCGACCGAGGGTATCCCATCGAGGGCTTGGGGAGGAGCAAATGACTTTGGCCTCCACTCTTTGCGAGCCTTCGTGGTGCGGGTGCATTTCTGGACCGGGCCAGCGCTGCCTTCAGAGAGCATCTCTTCGAACGCCTGTTGGTCGAAGCGGACGACCATCTTCTGTTGTGTGGAGCCAAGTTTGGCTGCATCCGATAGCGTCACCAACTCCTCAGTCGTGGAGAAGTTATTCCCCAGCAGAGTCGCCATCGTGTTTGCCATTGATTGTAAAAGAACAGAACAATTATCGGAGGACTGAACTTAGACTCACAATACAAACTCGCTCGTACAAAGAAAGCCTGGGGACGAAAACCTAGGTACAGCAGACTAAGTACGATTGTTTATTTTTGATTCTGGGGGGTGACGATAGAGGCTCGGGAAAGCGACGGCCGCTCTGCCTTACTTCTTGGACGATCGGTATGCAGCCTTGGCTCGGGGAAGATCTGCTCGGCGTTGACGAAGAAAGGCTCTAATTACTCTCCTCGGGTTGCTCTCCTGGCTTCTCTCTCTCTGTGAGTATCAAGAAAAGGGGGAGCTCTCTCTGTGTATATCTCTCTCTTCTTCTTTTTTTATTCTTTTGTTGCCGACCTTTTTTACATGGGAATGATGCTGGCTATTTATAAGAGTGGGGTGGGATCATTAGGGTTTGCTGATGATTATCTATTTGGAATGTCGGCGCTCCTTCATTCTATCTGGGCCCTTGATCCTGATCATAATGAATCTTGGCCACTAATGCGGATAGCACCAAATCTTATGAGCAGTTAATGCTGACTGCTTTAAATCTTCGTGATTGATTATGCCAATATTTGATTGCTCGCCACGTGTCCTATTGACTTGATGATGAATGATATGCCCTGATCTCGGCAATTATGATGATGATGTCGAATATTCTCGTTGGGATTCTGTTGCATCTTCAGTGCCACATTTTTTTAAATTGAAGATCCTGCCAGGGCCGCATAGGGTGACCAACACTTGAACCGCAGGGGGATACTACTCGTGAGCCGCATGAGTCAATGCCTCATCGAGCCGCAGGGGACAAACTTTTCGTGAGCCGCATATGCATAGTTTCTGTAGGTCGCATGAATTAGCGTGGTGTTGAGCCGCATAGACCGGGCTATGGGTGGACCGCATATGGTAAATTTTTGTTAATCATATTAGAGTGACTCCTCAATGAGCCGCATGAAGCTGTTCTCTATCCGAGCCGCATGAGACTTTTGCCACGCGGCAAACTAGGATTTTTTGTCAGATCGGGTCAGAGATTTTCTTCTTTTCCCGAAGAGTCTGTCATTTTGGCAGAGCCACTATGATACTTTATGTCAGAGACAGCCGTTGAGTCGTATCAGAGCATTAAATGAGACCATTACTCCAGTGGCCAACTGTGGGGGGGGTCACACGTGTCGTCAATTGAGCCGCATATTCCTGCTGAACCGTATTCATCCCCGAGCCGCATGAGTCTGAGGGTCTTCTTTTAGGCCGCATAGGGCAACTCCAGTATGAGCCGCATAGACTTGCTACCCAAAACCGCATGGGCCATTTATGCATTTATTCTAATATTTTCCATGCTTCTACATGTGATCCTTCAGATACTGGGCTAGCAACTCGTATTGGAGCGATCATAGGCTTACACATAAGGATGCCAAGTCCATTACGGTACGATACACCGTAACCTTCATATAAATAGGACCAATGGGCTAAGATTAGAGTTGGGTGCGGGCACAGGGCCTGCCATCCTTATGCATATGTATAAGTATGGTTGGTCGGTTGCGTGAATTGTATGATTGCTTATATAAAGTTCTAACCATTGCAGGCTAGGCAAAAAGGGACGGAGATGAGCACGATCACTATGTTTATGTTCATATAATGTCTAACTGTATCTGCCATAGGGACACGGTATTGGACACATTTATGATAAGTTGCTATGCTTGGATATTGCCATGAAACTGATCCTAAGGCTAATTAGAAAGATCACCAATATAATGTTGTATGTTTCACTAAATCTACTTAGTGTTCGGTTTGGGTGCGAGCGGGTCTTGATCAGTACAGTGAGAACGAAAACACTAATCCCCCACTAGTTTGCTTGTAGGTCCAGGTTATGATCGGCTCGGTACGGGGCTTGGCTTGGACGTGCCGAGGCATGGAGTCCTTAGCATTTCAAGATGAGCTACCGCATTGGCGTTCGGACTTGCGACATGGAAATGTTCGGCCGAAGACTACTTGTTGGCGATAAAGAGGCATGATATATGGAACAATATAATCCTTTATGAGCTAGAGAGATCATGAGCGTTGTAGCCAGTTGGCATATTCAGTTAGGCTATTCAAGCCTTTGTAACCTTCTGTTCATTATTAATAAAGGAGATTCTTATTATATACTATGTTTTCCTTCCGCTGCTTATGTTATCAATTTGAGATAAACACTATGTGAACCCGTTATCTTGCCTTGTACGAGCACAACTCCAGGCTCGTGCGGCATCACGCCCCAGCGAGGACGATGATTCGGATGAAATCTAGCGAGGACGAGCGATTTTTCGGATCGGGGTGTGACATACCGTAAGGTTAACAATCTTATCATAGTAATCCACATGATCATCTTATCAATTTCAGCGATGTGAGATCACTGGAATCGACTGATCTCAGTTTCGTTGCACGAATTCCGAATTACGAACATAATAAGAATTAATTATAACTAATGGTGATACATAAAAAAAATAACTACAGATGTTGTCGAATGATGAAACAAATATCACCAAAGTGTCCAGAATGGTCAAATTAACTAGGATAGCCTACCCATAAGTCCAATTTGAATATAGAGGCAAAAAGATAATTTCGGATCAAAATGATGTCCATGTTGGACCCATTTTGTACCAAAAAATATGTTAAGATAAATGTCTATTAAAACCAACAAATTATATTTTCACGAATCCAGAATGACGATACAAACCCATTGGTATATCCGAAATTGGATTCCGATGACTCGATCTCAAAATATTCCGTTGACCAGGACATTGGAATCTGGTTTGCACGAAAATACGTGTTGGAGCCAAAATCAACTAAATCTTGAAAAGTATATGTCAACGAGTCCATAATGACGATACGAACACAACGGTATACCCGAAATTGAATTTCGATGAGCCTAGGGCGACAAATGAGCCAAGCCGTTCACAAGCTGCTCGAAGCTCGGCTCGATAAAAGCTCGTTTGAGCTCGGTTCATTTAGTAAACAAGCTGAGCTAAAGCTTCATTTTGTGAGCTCGTTTAATAAACGTGCCAAGCTCAAGCTTAGAAGTACTCGGCTCGTTTGAGCTCGCAAGCTGGTCGTTTATGAGCTTGCGAGTTGGCTCATTTAGAAGCTCGTTTAGGAGCTTGTTTAGAAGCTTGCTTGTTCTTTGTTGAATTCTAATTTTATATATGTCTGTATAACAATATGGTTGTGTGCATTATGTATTTATTTGTCCGTAATAATTTATATTAAGGAACCTTTTTTTAATTTGTAATTAAATAGTTACTATTACAGGTACTTGAATTCATACATAATTAGCTTGAAATCGAGCTCGTTAAGTTTGAAATCAAGCTTAATGAGCTTGAAATAAAGCTGAGTGAGCTAGAAATCAAGCTTAACGAACTTGATTTTGAGCTTATCGAGCTTGTTTATCAAGCTTGAGTCAAGCTTGCTTATCAAGCCAAGCTCGAGCTCAAACCAAGCCAAGCTCAAGCTTAACATAAACAAGCTCGAGCCAAGCTCAAGCTCTAAAATAAAAAACTTATCAAGCTTGGGCTAGAGCTCGAGCTCGATTAATTCTAGTCAAGCCAAGCTGTCACCCCCATTTCCTGTATTTTCGTATTTATACTCGTATTTGGGTTTTGGCACGTATTTTATTTTCTCGACTTGCGGATTTTGGTTTCTCGTAAATAGGTTTGGACCATGGCTTGGTTTTATTTTGTGGAAGTTGGTTTGGTTTGGTTCAACATGTATTGGTACACTTTAACCTACACTCTACCCTCAACACAACACAACCACCCTCATTATATCTCCACCAAACTTTCTCTCTCCTCTTTACTCTCCATTAATTTTCTTCTTCTTCCTTCTTCCACAACTCCCCAACCCATTAGGCAAGTGCACCTTGCCATCAAATAAGCACTTAGCTAGATTAGGCCATGGAGAACAACTTTAGAACTTGACATTTTGTGATTTGGAGTTTCCTTTGTTCTAGATCTAGGTTTTTACTATTTTCGGATTTACATGGTTTTGATCTATTTAACTTCGATTTTTGCATGTTTTGATGCTTCCATGTGGAAGAGAATTCAATTTTACTCAAGTTAGAACTTTGAAAATCTAGATTTGGTTTTAATTTGGCTAAGTTATGAAGAATTGAAGTTCTTGGTGTTCTTGGACTTGCTCTCGGCCAGGAAGAACAGCCCTCTGCCTTGCGCTTTTTAGCGCATGGCCGATTGCGCACCCCTGGCCTGTGCTCCTTAGCGCATGGCCGATTGCGCAATCACTTGGCCAGTGCTTTGCGCTGCACTGGATTGCGCTGGCGCAAGCTAGCCATGCGCAAGCCAGCCATGCGCAAAGTAACCCCTGCACAATCGACCATTGCGCAATCCACCCCTGCGCAATCCTCCTGTGCGCAATCCATCTGCTGCGCCATCCACTCCTGCGCAGTTGGTACCCTGCGCAGCTCACTCCTGCGCAGTCGGTACCCTGCGCAGCTCACCCTGCGCAGTTGGCTTCCTTGCGCACTTGACTCCTGCGCAATCCAACCCCCCGACCCCTTGCGCAAACCATTGGCTCTTGGAGATTTGGTTTTATTTTCTTTAAGCCTGGCTCTTCTATAGTCCTATATATTGATATTGTATTAGATATTTTCCGCCTATTTTATATCCTTACGCCTTTTGTCATGAACTTGATTTTACTTATTATGTTTGGAATGTCTATTGTACATGGCATGGTATGACGAGGACCTAGCATGACATGACAGTGACCCATAGTGGTGCACTCCTAACAAGCACCCTGACATGATTTATCTTGATAACTTGATAGTGGCCCGTGGCGGCGCACTCCTGACTTGACTTGTAACTTGTAACTTCACTCGTATAATCAACTTGACACCGTGGGTGCTCCTGCTTGCTTGCTTGTACAATCCACTTGTCTTGTCTCGCATCATGTCTTGGACGTAACTTCCTGGGTACCACGGCCAGGAACTCGCGCTAAATTGGATTAGGCTAATGATTAGATCAAACTAGAACATGGATAATTCCCAGTCACAGGCAATCTCGTTATCTGGGTGCTTTAATGGACTTGTAGCTTGCCGACGAGTAGAGCACATTTCCAGCACACTGTCATGTGTTGCACCCTCTAAGTCACCTAAGGGTACATTTGTCTTCCGGGCAATGTACCCACCTATAACTCTCAACCCGCGGAAGGATAACTGGATAGTCTGCAGGGCTTGGGACTGGAAATTCTCACTTACATCTTGTTAGTAATTAAGGCTTGTGATAACCCTAGTTAGTTAAAGTAGTAAGCCGTAGTACTTGCTTGGCCGATTGCGAATGGATGGTGTCCAGCCTTGTCTAAGTCTTGTCTAGATCCAGTACCTGCTATCTCCTGAGCATGTTTGTTTTACTTATCTTAACGATAAATGAGTAGAGACAGTGTGCTATTCAGGCGAAGGGTTACAACCCCGGTCCTTGTCTGGTTTAAGGATTGTAACCTGGCTCCCGGAATGGTTCCACGTCCCTAGTCGTTTATCGCCCTGTGTACCTTACTACTTGTACTTTCTTTTATTTTTTATGTTCCGATATGCTGGCTTTGTTCTTATTTGTGGCCTCCTTTGTGGCACTTGCTCTTTCTGGGGTTTGACCCAGCTGGTTTTGTGTGGCCAGATTTTGGAGCAGCTCCCGAGGATCTACCGAGCTTCCAGCCCAATGGTGACAACTAGACGGAACCCGGGCCAAGAGTGGGTTTTCCTTTTTGTTTCACCCACTTATATGTAAATTTATTCTTTTGAGGCGTTTAGCCGACGAGCACCTGTTAGCTCGATGCACATTTACTTACTGTCTGCCTACGGACTGTAAACATGATTAACAAATCCTAGGGTTGATCATGTATGACTGAACTCTTGCTAGTCCCATCATTTTGTACGACTAGCTTCATGATCATCCAATATGTAATATTTGGGATGCCTTATATATATATATGTATTTGATGCTCTAATATCTTGTAACTCTGTTAATTGCTTGAGATTGAGACAATAGGCTTGACCTTAAGAGACTGCTGGCTTGTAGTAAACCCTCATATCTAAACAGCCGTGACCGTATAGTTGAGATATATTCTATTTCAATATACGTAGCTGGCTATGTCTGCCCCCGCTCTCCAGTATTCTGGTTCTGGGGCGTGACATGGTTTAAGTGGTGGCCCATGCAGGTCTTGGCATTCAAGAAATGTGAGGGTTTACCGAATAGATGTCTCAATCAATATTCGTCGTTGATCTCTGCTCGTATCTTCAAATCCCTGAGATTCTTGACCTGATCACACGCTTGTATCATTGATCTGTCCTGGTCCTTCCTTACTGTTCCCTATGTCGTCTTCTTCAGCGGCATTACTCCCAGACCTGCCAACCAGCCAGAGGAAGCTCAGCAAGCACCCCAGCGCCGGGAAGATCAAGCTCAGCACTCTGGAGTAGCCTCCCGAGTTATGCTTCCCGGAGGCTCGGAACCTCCAGTTCAGGCAGCTCCGCCCGTTCAACCAGCTAGACAAGATGAGGGACCTTTGGTAGGGCTTATCAGAGAACTGCTTGCATCCCAAGATCGTCGAGGCGACGCCTTGTACCAGGAAGTTCATGATACACTAAACCGAGGAGGTCCCCAAGGGAATCAGGCGGCCAACAGTTTCAAGCGCTTGAACCCTCCCTTCTTTGACGGCAGTAAAGATGCGATTGCCGCGGACGCTTGGCTTCAGGATACCGAGGTGGTCCTAGAAGCAGCTAGGACACCTGAAAATGAGAAGGTAGCGGTGGTACGCCTACAGTTGTTAGACTTGGCTCGCGATTGGTGGGCGGCTCAGGCCATGGGGTTAGTGGCACCAGTCACTTGGGCGACGTTCAGAGAGAGGTTCCAGACAAAGTACTTCGATGCGGTGGCACGGTACGACCTGCAGACTAGATTCACCAACTTGAAGCAATAAGGCAGGACGGTCGATGGCTATGCGACCGAGTTTTCCAGGCTGAGTAGGTTTGCCCCCACTTTGGTGGCGACCGAGTTCGATAGGGCTCAGCGATTCCAGCAAGGGCTGCACTTAGAGATTTTATTGGATGTGGAGCAGTTCGAGCACCAGACGTTCGATGCAGTATTGAAGGCAGCAAGGAGGCATGAGTACACCTCCCGGAGAATTGTGGACAGGACCAGAGGCAGGAAGCGGTCCCACAACCAGATGCACCAATCTTCAGCTCCAGCCCCGGCAGCTAGGGGTATAACCATTGGAACTCCGAGGCGGGCGGCCTCAGTGACGTCGGTTCAGCATTCGACCCCGACGTACCCGCAGCAGCAGAAGCAGAAGCAGTCTTCCGCGGTGGGATGTTCTCATTGCGGGAAGCCGGACCATATAGTGGCAGAGTGTCATAGGGCACAGGGATTGTGCCTGGCTTGTGGAGGAGCAGACCACCAGATAGGGACCTGCCCGAATAGGGGAGGTCCATCATCATCCAACCTTTCTAGTTCTTCGGTGAGAGGACCAGCCCCAGCTCCAGTTCAGCAGCAGCAGTAGTACCCGAGGCCATTGTTGCCTCAGGCCCAGGCCTTTCAACAGCAGAACCAGCAGCAGTTCACCCAGGCTCCAACACAGAACCGACAGAGGGGTTTCCAGCAGAGGGGACCCGCAGCTAGAGGTCAGGCTATGATGATGACCATGGAAGAAGAAGTTGCACCAGGTGAGGTAGTGGCAGGTACTATTCTCGTCAACACCTTTCCAGCATCTGTATTATTTGATTCTGGTGCATCGCATTCATTCATGTCTGCACGATTCGCGACACGGATAGGATTGGAGCCCGAGTCATTATCAGTGAGGCTCAATATACTTACTGGTAATAGTCTTGTGGGAGTAGATCGAGTATTTTCCTCGTGTCGGATCATAGTTAGCGGTAGAGAGTTCCCCGCTAGGCTCATAGAGTTCCCTATGGCAGACTATGATGTAGTCCTAGGCATGGATTGGTTGAGGAACCATTATGCTAGGATAGACTGCCATGTCGGCAGAGTTGTCTTTAGTATTCCCGGAGAGCCAGAGTTTTTATTTTCCAGAGGCGCCGTGGAGCCTTCTCCCCCAGTATTGCGGATGGCAGTAGCAGCAGTGCAGTTGCCCCAGATAGTTGAAGAGTTTCCAGATGTCTTTCCAGAGGAACTTCCAGGGATGCCGCCAAAACGGGAGATTGAGTTCACCATTGACTTGATTCCCGGGACAGCACCAGTATCAGAGCGAGTCTACAGAATGGCACCTTCAGAGTTGGAGATTTTGTACAAGATGATTGAAGAACTTAGAACCAAGGGATTCATTCGTGCTAGTGGATCGCTTGGGGAGCCCCGATGCTTCTTGTGAAAAAGAAGGATGGTACGTCCAGGCTATGTGTAGATTATCGTACCTTGAACTCAGTGACAATCAAGAACAGATACCCTCTTCCAAGGATAGATGATTTGTTTGATCAACTCAAAGGGGCTTCAGTTTTCTCGAAGATAGACTTGCGGTCAGGATACCACCAGATCAGAGTCAGAGAGCAGGACATCCCGAAGACGGCGTTCAGATCTAGGTACGGGCATTGGGAGTTTCTAGTTATGCCCTTTGGAGCGACCAATGCGCCGGCAGTGTTCATGGACCTTATGAACCGTATTTTCATGCCTTACTTGGATCAGTTTGTGATAGTGTTCCTTGATGACATCCTGGTCTACAGCAAGAGTGAAGCAGAGCACGAGCAGCATCTCAGAGTTGTCCTCCAGATTCTCAGAGAGCACCAGTTGTACGCCAAGTTCAGTAAATGCGAGTTCTGGCTCGATCGCATTTCTTACTTGGGTCACATCATTACCAGAGGAGTGGAAGTGGATCCCCAGAAGATTGTGGCTATCGAGTCATGGCCAGTACCTAGCTCAGTGGCAGAGGTTCGCAGCTTCCTTGGATTGGCCGGCTACTACCGGCGGTTCGTCTCAGATTTTGCAAGGATTTCAGCGCCGATGACCTAGTTGACCCGCAAGGATGTGTCGTTCATTTGGACAGCAGAATGTCAGGAATCATTTGAGAAGTTGAAGCGAGGTTTGATAACGGCTCCCATTCTCACACTTCCAGATGGGACCGGAGGATTCACAGTTTATTGCGACGCTTCAGGCAGAGGATTGGGATGTATTTTGATGCAGCATGGGAAGGTAATTGCTTATGCATCACGTCAACTCCGTGATCATGAGAAGAATTACCCGACCCACGACTTGGAGCTAGCAGCAGTAGTGTTTGCACTTAAGTTGTGGAGGCACTACTTGTACGGAGACAGAGTGAAGATATTTACTGATCATAAGAGCCTGAAGTATGTTTTCACCCAGAAGGATCTTAATATGCGGCAGAGAAGATGGCTCGAGCTACTGGTGGACTACGATGTGGATTTGCAGTATCATCCAGGGAAGGCCAACGTTGTAGCAGATGCGTTGAGCCGGAGAGCCGGAGTTTATTTCCTGACGGTGCAACCAGAGCTATTGGCAGATCTTCAGAAGATGGGAATTGAAGTGGTTCTTCCAACCAGCGTGGCATTGATGGCCAGTCTACAGGTTCAGTCCACCATAGTTAAGAGGATCCGGACCGCACAGTTAACAGATTCCAAGATTCAACGGCTCAGAGCAGAGTGCGAGGTAGGGAGAAGGCCAGAGTTATGTATTCATGAGGATGGTACACTTCGACACGGCACACGTCTTTGTGTACCCAGTAGAGAAATCAGACAGGAAGTCATGGCAGAGGCTCACAGTTCACAGTATTCCATCCACCCAGGCAGCACGAAGATATACAGAGATATTCGTCAACACTTTTGGTGGAATGGTATGAAAGGGGAGATAGCCCGGTATGTCTCTCGATGTTTGGTTGCCAACAAGTCAAGGCTGAACATCAGAGGCCAGCTGGACTTCTTCAACCTTTACCGATCCCAGAATGGAAATGGGAACACATAACCATGGATTTCGTGACTGGGTTACCCAGATCTCCGGCAGGCAGAGATGCTATTTGGGTCATTGTAGACAGGCTTACCAAGGTGGCATACTTTCTTCCATTTAGAGTTGGACAGTCGACGGCACAGCTAGCAGAGATGTATCTCAGGCAGATCGTCAGACTTTACGGAGTGCCAGTCAGCATAGTATCAGACAGGGATACGAGATTCACATCGCACTTCTGGCGCAGTCTTCATCAAAGTTTGGGGACTCGTCTCAAGTTCGCTCAGCGTATCATCCGCAGACAGATGGGCAGTCAGAGCGTACTATACAAACTCTCGAAGATATGTTGCGGTCCTGTACCCTTGACTTCGGTGGTTCGTGGGAGGGTCACCTGCACCAGGTGGAATTTTCGTACAACAATAGTTTCCAGGCCAGTATCCAGAGGGCACCCTTCGAGGCTCTGTATGGCAGGAAGTGCAGATCCCCGTTAGCATGGGACGATGTCGGAGAGAGGCAGATGCTCGATCCAGAACTGATTTCACAGACGGTTGAAGTGGTCAGGAAAGTCAGAGATCACCTCCGAGTTGCTCAGGATCGCCAGCGCCATTGGACCGATGCTCATCGGCGTCCCTTAGAATTTGCCGTCGGCGACCATGTATTCCTTAGGATCTCGCCTACCCGCGGTGTCATTCGTTTTGGCGTACGGGGAAAGCTTAGTCCTAGGTATATAGGGTCGTTCGATATTCTGGAGCGAGTAGGCGATATATCATATCGTCTCGCTCTTCTGCCGTCGCTAAGTGAGGTACATGATGTATTCCATGTGTCCCAATTACGACGGTACATCCCGGACCCGAGCCATATCCTAGATCATTCGGAATTGGTTGTTGGTACCAACCTTTCGTATGAGGAGAGGCCCGTGTCTATTTTCGACCGGAGGGAAAAGACGCTCAAGAACAAGACTATTAACTTAGTTCGTGTTGCTTGGGGTCATCACTCTCTAGGCGAGTCAACGTGGGAGCGTGAGGACGACATCCGATCGTAATACCCCTACCTGTTTGACTCGTGAGGTATAATGTCTTTCTTATGCCTTACGCTTTCCCTTTCCTTGCTTGCGTTGTATGATTGTATGATTGAACTGCTTAGTGTAGCTTGTCTGTGCTTAGTATAGCTTGTCGTGGCAATCTCTAGCTCCTTGATTAAATTCCGAGGACGAAATTCTTTGAAGGTGGGTAGAGTTGTCACCCCCATTTCCTGTATTTTCGTATTTATACTCGTATCTGGGTTTTGGCACGTATTTTATTTTCTCGACTTGCGGATTTTGGTTTCTCGTAAATAGGTTTGGACCATGGCTTGGTTTTATTTTGTGGAAGTTGGTTTGGTTTGGTTCAACATGTATTGGTACACTTTAACCTACACTCTACCCTCAACACAACACAACCACCCTCATTATATCTCCACCAAACTTTCTCTCTCCTCTTTACTCTCCATTAATTTTCTTCTTCTTCCTTCTTCCACAACTCCCCAACCCATTAGGCAAGTGCACCTTGCCATCAAATAAGCACCACTTTTTATTTGTCCATTAGCTAGATTAGGCCATAGAGAACAACTTTAGAACTTGACATTTTGTGATTTGGAGTTTTCTTTGTTCTAGATCTAGGTTTTTACTATTTTTGAATTTATATGGTTTTGATCTATTTAACTTCGATTTTTGCATGTTTTGATGCTTCCATGTGGAAGAGAATTCGATTTTACTCAAGTTAGAACTTTGAAAATCTAGATTTGGTTTTAATTTGGCTAAGTTAGGAAGAATTGAAGTTCTTGGTGTTCTTGGACTTGCTCTCGGCCAAGAAGAACAGCCCTCTGCCTTGCGCTTTTTAGCGCATGGCCGATTGCGCACCCCCGGCCTGTGCTCCTTAGCGCATGGCCGATTGCGCAATCACTTGGCCAGTGCTTTGCGCTGCGCTGGATTACGCTGGCGCAAGCTAGCCATGCGCAAGCCAGCCATGCACAAAGTAACCCCTGCGCAATCGACCATTGCGCAATCCACCCCTGCGCAATCCTCCTGTGCGCAATCCATCTGCTGCGCCATCCACTCCTGCGCAGTTGGTACCCTGCGCAGCTCACTCCTGCGCAGTCGGTACCCTGCGCAGCTCACCCTGCGCAGTTGGCCTCCTGGCGCACTGACTCCTGCGCAATCCAACCCCCTGACCCCTTGCGCAAACCATTGGCTCTTGGAGATTTGGTTTTATTTTCTTTAAGCCTGGCTCTTCTATAGTCCTATATATATTAATATTGTATTAGATATTTTACGCCTATTTTATATCCTTACGCCTTTTGTCATGAACTTGATTTTACTTATTATGTTTGGAATGTCTATTGTACATGGCATGGTATGACAAGGACCTAGCATGACATGATAGTGACCCGTAGTGGTGCACTCCTAACAAGCACCCTGACATGATTTATCTTGATAACTTGATAGTGGCCCGTGGCGGCGCACTCCTGACTTGACTTGTAACTTGTAACTTCACTCGTATAATCAACTTGACACCGTGGGTGCTCCTGCTTGCTTGCTTGTACAATCCACTTGTCTTGTCTCGCATCATGTCTAGGACGTGACTTCCTGGGTACCACGGCCAGGAACTCGCGCTAAATTGGATTAGGCTAATGATTAGATCAAACTAGAACATGGAGAATTCTCAGTCACAGGCAATTTCGTTATCTGGGTGCTTTAATGGACTTGTAGCTTGCCGATGAGTAGAGCACATTTCCAGCACACTGTCATGTGTTGCACCCTCTAAGTCACCTAAGGGTACATTTGTCTCCCGGGCAATGTACCCATCTATAACTCTCAACCCGCGGAAGGATAACTGGATAGTCTGCAGAGCTTGGGACTGGAAATTCTCACTTGCATCTTGTTAGTAATTAAGGCTTGTGATAACCCTAGTTAGTTAAAGTAGTAAGCCGTAGTACTTGCTTGGCCGATTGCGAATGGATGGTGTCCAGCCTTGTCTAAGTCTTGTCTAGCTCCAGTACCTGCTATCTCCTGAGCATGTTTGTTTTACTTATCTTAACGATAAATGAGTAGAGACAGTGAGCTATTCAGACGAAGGGTTACAACCCCGGTCCTTGTCTGGTTTAAGGATTGTAATCTGGCTCCCGGAATGGTTCCACGTCCCTAGTCGTTTATCGCCCTGTGTACCTTACTACTTGTACTTTCTTTTATTCTTTATGTTCTGATATGCTGGCTTTGTTCTTATTTGTGGCCTTCTTTGTGGCACTTGCTCTTTCTGGGGTTTGATCCAGCTGGTTTTGTGTGGCCAGATTTTGGAGCAGCTCCCGAGGATCTACCGAGCTTCCAGCCCAATGGTGATAACTAGACGGAACCCGGGCCAAGAGTGGGTTTTCCTTTTTGTTTCACCCACTTATATGTAAATTTATTCTTTTGAGGCGTTTAGCCGACGAGCACCTGTTAGCTCGATGCACATTTACTTACTGTCTGCCTACGGGCTGTAAACATGATTAACAAATCCTAGGGTTGATCATGTATGACTGAACTCTTGCTAGTCCCATCATTTTGTACGACTATCTTCATGATCATCCAATATGTAATATTTGGGACGCCTTATATATATATTTGATGCTCTAATATCTTGTAACTCTGTTAATTGCTTGAGATTGAGACAATAGGCTTGACCTTAAGAGACTGCTGGCTTGTAGTAAACCCTCATATCTAGACAGCCGTGACTGTATAGTTGAGATATATTCTATTTCAATATACGTAGCTGGCTATGTCTGCCCCCGCTCTCCAGTATTCTGGTTCTGAGGCGTAACATGGTTTAAGTGGTGGCCCATGCAGGTCTTGGCATTCAAGAAATGTGAGGGTTTACCGAATAGATGTCTCAATCAATATTCGTCGACAAAGCGCTTAGAGAATTCCTTTTATTGAGATTCCGACTCTCAATAGGTAAATCCTGATCTACCTTTGTTCCTCCTGAATTTTCTTCATTATTGCATCCATATAGGCACCCTTGATCTGTGTATAAAGTTCCATAGGATTTTGGTTTCATTTGATAGCGGTATCGGACACGTATCGGTCTCACGTTGCACGTGTTCGGCAAAATGCCACTTAGAATTAAAAAGTAATATTTTTTGATTTTGTTTTCATGAAATCCTTCCTTTTATGATTTTCAACAACTTTCGTAAAGACGGATCAAAAATTGACACGATTTTGGCATCCGAAAGGACACGGACACGCGTGCATGAGATCCCGTGCACGGTCCCGTGCATGCCCTGTTGTTTGTGCATCATAACTCGATGCACAGAGCTCTGTACTGCATGAAATTTTATGAGCACGTAGGGGAAACCTCTGCCCACATGCTCATAAAATTTAACGATGTTTCGTCGAGCGAGCGCGGAGTAATCGCGTGTGCACTGGTCTGCTGAACTGTGCACTCGGGCTAAAATTCGTCGCTGACACGGCCTTCATACGCGAACAAAGCGCGTCGAGGACCCGTACCAGGAGTTGGAACACCTAGCCTATACCTAGACTACCCAGGGACTAGATCCCGAGTCGTGGCGTGGCCCGACGTGCGAGCCACGAGCGGCGACCCACATGCACGAGCACGCACGCGAGCGCGCAGGCCGTACGCCGTTGTGCGAGCCGCTGTGTCGTCGCTGCGACTTTGTGTCATGTCGACGTGTCCTAGACCTACCCCGTAACCCTACCTAGCCATGTGCACGAGCACGAGGCTTGTCATTACGCGTATGACGCGCAATCGAGCGAGAACACCCTCTTCGACACGCAAAATTGGTTTTCCGATATGCACTCTCTGGACACGACACAGACACAGTTTCGACCACGGGAGTACCCGAGCATGTACCACGTATCGATACTAACGTACTTGCCAAGTTTTGTGAGTTGGTTTGGAGTATTTTGTGATTTGCTTCGTTTTGTCGAAATTGGGTTTTTCGGGTTTTGAATAGAAATGTGATATTTTGATTCTTCGACTTTTAATCGATATTTTCTGACTTATTAACTCATATATGATATTTTGGACTTGCGGGAAGTGATCCGCGGGATTATTACCTATTTGTTTGCCTTTTTAAAGTATAATTGGGCTTTCTTTCAATATAAATTTGAATAGTTCTATAATATTTTGAATTTCTGAATTTTAAGTATTAAATTCTGAGTTTATGATTCTTATATGACATTCTGAGTTTGTGGAAATTCATCCTAGGTTTTATATCCTATATAATTATCATTTACATATGCAAATTAGATTTTCCTTTATGAATATATACGTATATGCGAGTACATGTATATATTTATATATATAAATGACTTGTATATATGTAAATATGTTGGAATGAGACTTTTAGACTGATTTCCAGGTTTGAATCCACTTCTCGGATTCGAGTAACCTATTTCTTTACCTGTATGAGTATATTCATGCATATGCCTATATATGCCTATATATATGCCTATATATATTTTATATATATATATATATATATATATATATATATATATATATATATATATATATATATATATATATTTTATATATATATATATATATATATATATATATATATATATATATATATATATATATATATATATATATATATAGGCATATATATATATATATATATATATATATATAGGCATATATATATATATATATATATATATATATATATATATATATATATATATATATATATATATTAAAATATATATATATATATATATAATATATATATATATATATATATATATATATATATATATATATATATATATATATATATATATATATATATATATATATATATGCCTATATATATTTATATATATATATATATATATCTATATATATATATATATATATATATATATATATATATATATATTTTATATATATATATATATATATATATATGTATATATATATATCGTTTTCCTTCAAATGGATATCAAGAAATGTGAGGGTTTACCGAATAGATGTCTCAATCATTACTCGTCCTTGATCTCCGTTCATATCCTCTGAATCCCTGAGAATCTTGACTTGATCACATGCTTGTATCGTTGATCTGTCCTGGTCCTTCCTTATTGTTTTTCCTGTGTCGTCTTCTTCAGCGGCACTGTACCTGACCCCGCCGATCAGCAAGGTGGAGCACCTTCCGCGGACCAGCAGCAACCTGGAGATCAAGTCCAGCATTCCGGAGTTGCCTTCCGAGTTATACCTCCTGGAGGAGAGCCCCCAGTTCAGCCTGCTGAGCCGGATGATGGCACCTTGGTAGGTCTAATCAAAAAAAAAAAAAAATATATATATATATATATATATATATATATATATATATATATATATATATATATATATATATATATATATATATATAGTTTTCCTTCAAATGGATATATGTGTATATATGTTTATATATATGATATATTCCATAGTTAATACTTGGTTTTTAATCTCAGATTTGATTCATTATACAGCAGTCCTTTATCACATTTTTCCTTTAGTCTTATATTATATAATTATATGTGTATGTATAGATATATATGTGTATGTATATAGATATGTATATATTTTGCCATAATGAATGTGAATATATCTATACGTATATGGATTGCTTATGAATATTACCATAGGGTATTGGGACAGATTAGGATCGACCCAATAAGCTTAGTTTAGTCGAGATTCGAGTTGACCGACAAGTTGACCAAGTTGACAAAAGTCAACTTTGGGTCAAACTTGATTCAAATCGACTCAAACGAACTTCGAATGACTTGAAAACTTGAGTATGACCTAAAAATTAGTGAACGGACTAGTTGACCCTAAGTTGACCAGATTTGATCAGAGTTGACTAGGTTTGACCAGAGTTGACCAAGGGTTAACTTTGACCTAGAAGGACCTAGAATCATGTAGAATTACATTGTAGGCATTTCTTATGTTATGTTAGACCTTGTTGTAACTTGTAGTTACTTTAAATAGGTTTATATCACTCCAGTTCAATTACACAACCTCATCAGCAGCTCGAATTGTCAGGCGAGTACATTCTATGACCGTTTTATTCTTGCTTGGACATATTTACTTGTTATAGACTAGTTTACTTGTTGCTGTCACGATGTTATCACAGATTAGTACTATATGGATCTTTTCATGTGATGTTATCCCCTCGGATACATCGGGTATATTGTGCTCATGTACTTTATCATGTGCATCGTCTACTCATTATATTCGTACTTTTTCATGCATACTCATGTGACATTCATGTACACTCATGATCATGTGAGCCTTCATGTATAACCCAGTATGCATGTGGACTAGCTATCCATGTGAGCATTACTTTCATGTGCAATAACATAACCTGGACAGATCCTTGTGTGCTGATTGGGGCAGGGAGAGTATTTATTCACTACTAAAATAACCCAGATTAGCGACGTCAGGAGACGTCGCTAAATACGTCGCAGTACGTCGCTAACAATGATTTGCGACATATTTAGCGACGAAAAACCTACATCGCTTATAGGCAAGTCGCAGATGGTAATTTCGTCGCCGAACGTCGCTATTTGCGACGCGGGGTCCATTGTCGCTAGACGTCGCAAAATGAGCGACAGAGAGCGACGTATAAGTACGTCGCCAACATTGCGACGTAAAGCGACCACTAGCGACGCTTCAAAAGTTTATAAATGATGACGAGGCATGGCATCCACGTGGCCACGTGGGCAACGTAGCGACGTGTATTAGCGACGTCGAACGACGTAACGTCGCTAGTTAGCGACGTATAGCGACATTTGTGTGACGTTGCAGTACGTCGCAGAACGTCGCTATACGTCGCTAATGTTAAAAAAAAATTAAAAAAATATAATTGATATTTTTGTTATGCTGTGTTTCTGTGTTTACAGTGTGTGTGAAGTGCAGTGTTCGAACCATCGACAGTTTCGCTTACTGTTCTATGTTTTATCTTGGATAGAAAGAGCAACAGTTCAGGGTGCACTTCTCGGAGCTTCCTCTTCACGTCCTTCACCTTCTCGGGAACCTTTACGACGTCCGAGAAAGTGAAGGCCGTGAAAATGAAGCTCTCAGAAGTGCACCCTGAACTGTTGCTATTTCTATCCAAGATAAAACATACAACAGTAATCGAAACTGTCGATGGTTCCGAATACTGTATTTCACATTCACTGTAAACACAGACACACATCATAACAAAAATACACAATATATTTTTTTAAAATTTCGGCAGCATCTCCTTTGTATATCAGATCATCGCTTATAACCCAGCGTAGGTATATTTGTCATCCCGTCGCAGATATCACAAAGTAAATATCACAATAAAAATAGGAGGCAGTGCAAAGTAAATATCACAGACACCCATCCTCACAAACATCCAATAGAGTTAAATAAAAATAAAAGATGATAAAAAGTCTCCCACCAAGTGTATAAACAACAGTGTATGAATAAACAATTTGCCCATAGGGCCAATACATACAAGTCATAAAAAAACCAATAAAATCACTGCGGACCCCCTGCCGCGCAACTGGGATAGAATGTAGTCATACTGCTCCTGGGTGAGCTGTACCGTAGGGGCAGTAGGAGGTAGTACAATGTCTGGAGTCGGCGCCGGAGGCAGTACAGTATCTGGAGTCGACGCCGTCGATGGACCCGGAGGACGTACCTGCTCCAGCTCTCGCAGTCGCTCACCATGCGCAGCAAGGGCACTCACCACCTTCTCAGTATACTGAGCGACTGAGAGAGAAAGGCTCCTCTGCGATCCGTCCAGCTTGACCTGTCTACGCTCCGTGCGCTGCGTAGACTCGGTGAGCGTCTGCAAGTTGGCAGCTGCAGCCTGATGCAGACTCATCAGCTCCTGTATACTGCGCTCGACCGCATCAAATCGTCCGGTGACGATCGGAGGGTCGGATCGTCGCTCGACCGCATCAGAAATCTGCTGCTGCAACTCGCGACGTAGCTCCTCGATCTGACGACGAACATCCTCAGCTCGTGACGACGCCTGCATAGCCGGAGACTGCGCACTGACCGAGGGGGCCCGGGATGACTCCGAAGCCAAATACGCGCCGTAGGATCCCGTACTGTAGTACGTACCCTTCTGAAGACCGCCAACGGCGGTCGTCCAGAGCTCGTCCGGCGATGGCTCTGCAGGCGGCTGGGAGGAAGTACTAGCCCCTCCTTCTGCTTGCGCACTAGCAGCAGCAGCAGCATCAGCCGCCTCCTTCTGTAGCCGAACAAACTCGGCCTAGAACATGTTTGCTAACGTGTAAGTGTTTACTAAAGTCTATATTGATATCTATTTTCCTATTTTCTAAATTATAGTCAGTTAATATTAGTTGAATAGAACGTACATATGTCTGCGTCGCCCTCTCGTCAATGAAGTCCCCAGCCCTCCGATGGGTGACCAGGAAGACGATCACCATGTTCGGGTCCTCATCCTTCTTTACCTGTTAAAATATATTATCTATTATTAGTATTAAACATTATATCGAACTATATATAAATTAATGTCCGTCATAGGAAACGTACCAGACGACGAAAATGCTCCGTCATCGGAATGGAGCCACCACACCACTTATCGGTGCTCGACCGCGCCACCTTGGCCTTCTCAGACCGCTCCTGGTACTGGCGCTCGCTGAATCTAGCCTTCATCGCAGTCCACTGCTCTGGCGTAATCCAACCCTGGATCGGACGTCCGGCACGATCACGACGCTTCTGGTCGTCGATCGCATCACGGATGAGCTTGGCTATGACGGCAGGAAATTGGCCCTCGATCCTCGCCGCCCGGTGTGGTGGATAGAAATAGGTCCTCTACAAGAAGTAAAATACAAAAGTTGTATAATATACACAAATGATTATTAAAATTTAAAAATAAACAAATTTTTTACCTTGAAGTGGGCGAACCAAAAGGCCTTCCTATCTGCGGGAGCATCTGAGTAGTTGAGCCAAGGCCCACCATAGTTCTGCCTCACAAATGTCCCCAGCTGTCTCTGTACTGCAGAAGGCCGATATCTATACAATAATAATTTTTCATGAATATATATGTACATATAATTATTTGAGAAATATATAATAATTAATTAACTTACTTCACAGGCCCGTCCGTCCAAATCTCCATACGCGTCTCGCCCGGGGGAGCGCATGGAGGGTCGCTCTCACCTCCTGCCTGGGCAGGATCAGTCTGATCGCCGTCCTCCATATGATCGGCGTGGGCTCCCTCCATAGAGCCGTCGACAGTAGGAATGCTAGACGGGGGATCAGGGATGCTGGACGCGGGATCAGGAAGGCTGGACGACGATGGAGGAGTCGCCAACCTGCTAGAACTGCCCTGTCCCGGTAATGGACCGGGAACAGGAAGGCTGGACGACGAGGGAGGAGTCGCCAACCTGCTAGAAACTGCCCTGTCCCGCTAATGGACCGGGAACAGAACGGTACACTGGCGTACTCGGAGATGAGGATGAGGGTACGGAACTGCCCTCTCCATCCCCAGCCCGAGGCTGACGGGGCTGCCTAATATATAATCCTCCGTGTCGTCCAGATGGTCTAGTCATACCTGACAATAAAACATATGACAATAAAACAAAAAAATATATTTATATGATAGACATCACAGATTTTTAAAAAATACCATAGTCAAAAAGTGTCACTGAAGTGTCAATAAAAGTGTCAATAAAGTGTCACTGAAGTGTCACAGATTTATATGATAGAAGTGTCACTAAAGTGTCAAATATGATTATAAAACAAACGTACAGATTTAATCCTCTTCTGAAAATTTATCTAGTTCATTTAGCTCATCTACTTCTTCTTCTTCTTCTTCTTCTTCTTCTTCCTCCTCTACATCTTCACTTTCATCTGTATCTTCCTCTTCAGATAATTCTACTTCTTCTACACAATTAGATGTGTAATAGGAAACTTCCGTCGTGTCCACTTCTATAATATTTGTTACAAGAGGTAGTTCATCCTGTTGATAAGCTATATCGTCAACCTCAAAGGTATTTCTAGCTTTGGTCTTGCATACTGCCCACCAGTCCGACCTTGTTGTTCTCCGTTTAGGATAACTTGTGAAGTACACGAGCTGAGCCTGACTTGATAGGACAAATGGTTCATAGGCTTGATATCGACGCCGATAGTTTATATCAACAAGACCGTGCTTGTCTACTTTCCAACCTTGACCTTCAATCGGATCGAACCAATCACACCTGAATAACACAATCTTAGCAGGCTCTATTCCATAACTATATGTCAGCTCCACAATCTCCCGTAACATGCCATAGAAATCGTTGCCCGCATCAACATCTTTGTAGTTCGAAGATCTGATACACAAACAGCTGTTTTTGGTGGAATCGAGATCCACAAAGTTGTCTCTGATCGGGCAAGTTGTTGACTTGAACCTAAACCCATTAACACAGTAGCTTGGCCATATTTTTGCAGCATAAATTGGTCCCTTGGCTAGCGTTCTAATAGACTCATTCTCAAGTCTTGCGTATGGACGATCGACCTAAATACCACGAAAGAAGCAATTAAGCTCATTCTCAATCAAGTGCATATACAAAAAGGTAATTACAGAGTTCTCAAGTCTTACATATGCACTCAACCATGATGGAAAATAATGCCTTATTTCTTGTTCTAGTTCTTCTTCTGTTATGTGTGGCCTACCCGACCTCACATCATCATTAAATATGCTGAAAACAACATCGTTCAATTAATGTAATAGTATAATAATTAACACTATTAAAATAATATAGACGTATTAATTACTTACCCCTCCAGTTTCTCTACTTCCTCCTCGTCGCAGTTGAGTAATACATACACCTGAGCAGCCCTTAGCTCATCATCGTTCAGATATCTCTTTTTCATCTTACCCGATGGCTTTCCTGGAGCATTGAATACCTTCAATATTGTATCATTACTTTCATGATCTCTCTCGTCGTTTCTGGAAGCTCTCGTTCTATTAGTTACAACATGAGGCTTGAAATACATCGAACAAAAGTTTGTAATCTCCTCGAGAACATAGGCTTCACAAATAGAACCCTCGACCCGTGCCTTATTTTTCACCTTTCTTTTTAGGTGATTCAAATGTCGCTCGAACGGGTACATCCATCGATATTCGACGGGTCCACCAACACGTGCCTCATAGGATAGATGAATCGGCAAATGCTCCATAGAGTCGAAGAATCCAGGAGGAAACACCCTCTCTAGCTTGCATAGTGTTACCGCAATGTCCTTCTCTTGCTTTTCTAGACGATCAACGAGCAATTTCTTAGAACAAAGATCCCTGAAGAATATGCTAAGCTCCGTCAATGGATCCCAAACTGCCTGCGGTAAGAATTCCCGAAATGCAATCGGAATTAACCTCTCCATGAATACGTGACAATCGTGGCTCTTCATACCCGTCAATTTGTTTTCCTTCGGATCGACACATCTTCTCAGATTTGACACATATTCGTCTGGAAATTTTAGGCCCTGGATCCACCGACAAAGTCTTACTTTATCCTCCTTGTCCAGCGAAAAAATTGACTTCGGAAGGAACTGTTTTCCATTCTGCTGTATCAAATGCAACGCAGGGCGTTTGCATATTTCTTTTAAGTCCAACATGGCCTTGGGATTGTCTTTCGTTTTTCCCTTTACGTCCATCACAGTATTAATTATGTTATCAAACACATTCATCTCAATATGCATGACATCAAGATTATGTCTAATCAGATTGGTACTCCAGTATGGCAGATCCCAGAATATGCTCCTCTTTGTCCAGTTATGAACTCTACCAAATCCATCGCACTTGTACCCAGTTGTAGGATCTTCGATAGCACATGGAAAATCTTTAACCTCCTTCCATATCGTGTCTCTGCACCACCTTGGCGGTGGATCACCCTTCTCTACAACGCCGGCACGGAAAGCATTCCTGTTCCTTCTGAACGGATGATCTTTTGGCAGAAATTGCCGATGACAATCAAAGAAGCACGGCTTTTCGTCGTGTTTCAAGCGGAAAGCCTTACTACGGTCCATACAATACGGATATGAGAGACGGCCATGAGTGCTCCATCCAGATAACATTCCATAGGCCGGAAAGGTCGTTGATGGTCCACATAAGGGTTGCCTTCATCTGAAAATTCTGCTTCCTGGAAACATCGTACGTGTTAGCGCCTACTTCCCATAACTGATTCAACTCATCTATCAAAGACTGTAAGTACACGTCAATGTTCCTCTTGGGATTGTTCGGACCAGGAATTATAACGGTTAGAAACTTGTACTGAGTCTTCATGCACATCCAAGGCGGTAGGTTATACGGAGTAACAATCACAGGCCAGCACGAATACTGGGATCCCGAAAGACCAAAAGGAGTAAAACCGTCAGAAGATAGTCCCAACCTGACATTTCGCGGATCTGAAGCAAAATCTGGATACACTCGATCAAAGTGCATCCACGCTTCTCCATCGGATGGGTGATCCAACACTCCTTCAATCTGTTCTCGCATGTGCCAACTCATATTTTCGGCCGTTTCTTTCACCATAAATAATCTTTGCAACCGCGGCGTTAAAGGCAAGTAGTGCATTGAATCGGTCGGTCTTCTTGCACCGGTAGACCTTCCTGTACTAGTTGTCTTATAGCGATCAGCACCACAAAATCTGCACACATCTGCGTCCTTGTCGTCTTTGTAGTACAGCATGCACCCATTGCGACAGGAATCGATTTTCTCGTATCCCATCCAGAGCGATCTCACCATCCTCTTAGACCGGTAGAAGTCTTTAGGCAACTTAGCACCCGCCGGCAAGATCTCTATAATCAACTCCAACACTCGGTTGTAGCATTCTTGCGACATGTTAAAATCTGACTTAATGCTCAACAGTCTTGTAACCACCTCCAACGGTGAATGATCCTCACAACCAGGATACAATGGAGTCCTTGCATTCTCCAGCAACTCCATGAACTGTGCAGCATCGGCGTTCGGTGCCTCCTCAGGTGCATTATGAACGAAACTAGGCCCCGCAGCGTCGAAAACCATGTTCACGCACCCGTCGTCGTATGCATGATTATCTGAAACAAAATTAGGTCCCGCATGCATATACGGCTCAACGTAAGGCTCCGGCTCTGATGCTAAAGACACAAGTTCTCCGTGTGCGGTCCACTGATAGTAATTAGGCGTGAAACCCCTCGAGTACAAATGATATGTCACTTCCACTTCTGGATAATATTTCACGTTATGACATTTCACACACGAACACTTAATTTTGGTGCCGTCTATGTACTGAGGGAACGCCTTAGCAAACTGCAGGAACTGCTCTACTCCCGCTATGTATTCATCCCGCACACCACACATATCATCAGGACGACGATTGTACATCCATGAACGATTCCGCAAGTAGTAATTCATATCCATTTGAAAATAATTCTGCAAAGATGGACACACATTATCCAACAGGCACAAATTCGTATATAATATCTTATTATGGGACACACATTAGTAGCGGACAGTTACTAATAACAATGATATTGACCGATAACGATACGGTTTGGCATGTTCCGATCCGATACAGACCGATACCAAATATTGACCGATACCGACATTGGCATGTTCCGATACTATACAGACCGATACCGATACCAAATATTGACCGATACCGACATTGGCATGTTCCGATACCGATACTATACAGACCGATACCGACATTGGCATGTTCCGATACTATACCGACATTGGACAGTTACTAATAACAATGATATTATCCAACAGGCCGATACCGACATTGGCATGTTCCGATACTATACCGACATTGGACAGTTACTAGACTACACTTCACTTACACCTCTGGATGACTTTGGCTCAAACCAGCCAAAGCTAGTTCAACGAGAGCTCCAAGAAAAAAATGGCTCTCCTCCCACAAACCACAATGGAAACTATACTTGAATAATGCACTCTATTCATTTGGGACTATTCCAGGTGTCCAAATTATAAGCAACCCTATATACATGGTACGAATTTCCAACATGTGACATTCACCCATAGCTACTGTTTAATTGTTTCATTCGGGGTTCTATTATGTGTGAAATATGCAAGACGCAAGTTACATTCCGGATGGACTTTTATATCAAATTGGTGTTTCTAAAACACTAGTCCAAAACATAGAAATCTTTTATTTTCCTGTATCTCTGTTTGTTTGTCATGTATATTTAGAATCTGTCTAGGACTCTAGACTAATGACATTCTTCTTGATATTGGTTTCATGCACATTAAAAATACACTTTCTCAGCTACTATCTCTCCCCTCGTTTTAGGCATACTTTGATTCTTCACATCTTCCAGACCTAATTTAGAGCATATATATATAGTTTAAGAAAATCAAGAAAATAACAGCTTAAGTCATTTATAATTCCAAGAAAAGGTGTGGTATTGTGATTGAAATGCATTTTTGCTAAGGTCCAGAGTTCCGATCACATTCTATCATTATGTTACGTTTCATATCTCAAGGATTTTTTCTATCTATACTACTATATAATAAGAAAAGTTGAGGCTTCACCGTAATTTTTTTTTGTTCCAAACATATCCTTGTTTATGTTTACTGAGTAAAATTGTTCATTAAGTTTAAAATAGACAAGTAGGTAATTATATATAGGAAAAAAAATTAAAGAGAGATTGTTGTTTATTCTTTCCGAGTAGTATGAAATGCACATGGAAATCTTTTATTTTCTAAATGCAAGACGCAAGCTGTAAGGGAAAACCCAAAACATGTCCAAGGATCGTGTCAGTGTCCAAGGGTCGTGTCCGTGTCAGTGTCAGTATCCAAAACACGCACACACAGTGTCAGTATCCAAAATTTTGAGTTTGTGTGTGTGTGTGTGTGTGTGTGTGGGTGGGTGTGTGTGTGTGTGGGAGAGAAGGAGGAGGAGGAATTAGGTTAGGGTTTACCGCCGGAGAGGAGGAGGAGGAGCTCGACGGGGGGGGGAGGGAGTCGACGGGGGGGAGGGAGTCACCGCGGGGGAGGGAGTCGACGGGGGAGGAGGGAGTCACCGCGGAGGAGGGAGTCGCCGGAGGGAGAGGGGGAAAAAAATTTCGAGTTTCGATTTTTCGAGTGAGGGGGAAAAGGGAGTCATGTGCCCTAAGTAAAAAAGTTAGCGACGTCCACTGTTGACGTCGCTAACCGTCGCAATAATTTTAATATAAGCGACATATTTTCTTAATATGTCGCTGAACGTCGCTATTCAGCGACATACTTTATCTAGTGTCGCCGAACGTCGCTATTCAGCGACGTATTACGACGTTAATAGGAAGGATCGCTATATTATATAGTTAGCGACGTAATTTCATTCCGTCGCTAAACGACGTCGCTAATAGAGCATATTTTAGTAGTGATTTGGTTATGTGATCTACATCATTTCATGTATAACTCCAAACTAGATTTAAGTCATGTATAACCTAAGCATGTTTACATAACCAAATATGCGCTCTGAATCACGTAGTTAGCTCAATTTTCTCATCTATATCATGTATATCTATTTCCACTATATCATGTTCTTCTTTTTACAGTCTATCTACTATTTCTTTATTAGCAGTTCATGTATATTATTCTATAGCTTGTTTCATATTTTCTTTTATGTTATGAATTGTGTGAGAGATATGTATTCGTTCATGTCCTGACTAGACCCGTTGAAAATATTACAGATGATAAGGATTGCTGCGACACTTACTATGTAGCAGGCCTAGTTGACACAGGTGACCTGGACCCTCAGCAGGATCCAGTAGTCGCTGAGGACTTGCCATGAGTTAGATTAGACTTATATCTTTATCTAGTTGTTGAGACACTGTGTTTGTATTGAGATTTATTATGGTGTGGTTTACACCGGGATTATTATTCATATTGTGACTGTCTGTTGAGATTATCTTTCTTCTATTCCATCTTAGTTATTGTGTTTGAGTTGTACCATATATATATAATATTCTCCAATTGGAGCATATTCTAGATTGTGTTAGATGTTGGACCTAGGAAAGCATTCTACCGTCGATACTGCGGCGTAGGCTGGACGTAACCACGTCTCGTGCCCTTATACTGGGTGTGGGTCGTGACACATTTTAGTGGTGGCCCATGCAGGTCCTTGTCTACTTTAAAAGTGAGAATGAAATCAAGAGATTTATATTATCAATCTAGGACCGATCACACACAGAGAAATATTTGGATGTAGATAATAGATGCATTTCTTAGCTGGCGAGGTTATTCGAGGTCGACATAGTTGAGGACTTGGATAATTTTGGTTATTGATTCTTGAGACGTTTACTTTAAGGCTATGATGTTAAATTTAAGGATTTAGTAATGGAGAAGAGATTTTAACTGTATTCGATGGCAATACGAGATTGAATAAGATATTGCAAGAAAATGGTTAAGAACAGAAAGAACACAAGGATTTTTGAGTTATATAAAATATAGAGATTTTTGAGTAAATTCTAAATTTTATGGAGAATAATATTTGAGGGTGTACGTTGAAGAAAATATGAAGGTTAATTTTATAATGGAGAATAATTTCGTAAGGCGTGGTAGTTTTAGATTGAATAACATAAGAAGAGTAATTTGAACAAGTCCAAGGATTTCATAAAACTTGATTTACGGGTTTCGGATCTAATTTAGGACAATATGGAAGAATTTGGATTTAAAGATGAGTAAGTGATTAGTATTGAGTGCTAATAAATAAAAGGGTATGCTTCATGAGTAATGTATTAGAATTTAGGAATTGAGCCTATGATGATCATGACAAGGTCAAATCTTCATAACAAAAGGGTACAAATTCTTGGTGGTAGTCATATAAAGGTTGATTTCATATTTGGACTTATGAGATAAAGATATGATTGGCAAATGATGGTTAGATAAGCTTGATGGTATCAGAGAGAGATGATTAACTTGACTTCCCTATGAAACCTTATCTTTTGTTAATTTCCCTATCAAGAGGAGAAAATTGACTTATTCCATATCCTTGAATTATCCTTTAAAATTTTCAATATCATTGAACCATAACTCCATTGATCAAGACCAATCGACTTTGGTCATCTTTTCTTATCATATTAATATCCTGATTCATACTCAATTGAATTAAATTTAAGTGTGATCTAGATTCCCAACCTTGGATGCTCGTGCTCAGACTTTGATGACCTTGTTCCCCATCTTGCCCAAATCTTGATTTACCCATAGATTGATCAACTTAGATCGTGCCGAGACTAAATTTTCTTTTATATATATCGTGATTGAATTTTAATGCTATTGACAGTCGTGCTTTAAACTTTCATTTTTGATCATCTTTAAAATAGTAACCCTATATAGTTAATTCCAGTTGTTTTTTTATATAATCATCAATTTTTATATATGTTGATAGACTGCCTTACAGCCCGATGATTTATTATTTTCCTTATCTTTTCCAGTATGGCACCCACGACCAGAGTCTGTCCCTAGTGCACAGCTGCAGTTCTAGATGAGACCGAGATTGTACTTTCCCCTTCTATTTCTCAGGAGGTGTTAGCAGCCTCACCGGAGTATTTTCCTCCATCTCCTATCCTTCAGGAGAGGGCTGCAGTTCAGCCGGAGACTGAGGGCCTTCCTTTGCCTCCTGGATTGGTACCCCATGCCATTCTTGATAGGGCTTATATTTACAGATTTCTTTAGGATGTGTGGGAGGTACAGAGACTTCAGGCTGAGCTTATGAGAGAGTAGAGTCTCAATATCCAACTGTTGTGGGATTACATGCATTTGAGGGGAGAGCCTAGCCCCAATAGAGCGAGGAGCAGTTTATACCCAGAGCCTCAGGAGTAGCCCGGCTTCCAGCCTAGACCAGCCTATCCAGTTCAGATTCCTGTCCAGCAGAGGCCAGTTGAGCGAGTGCCTACCTGTGCCTTCCGTAAGAAGCCTGGTCACGTATGGAAGGACTGTAGGAAGAGACTAGGATTGTGCCTATTTTGTGGGTCTGCTGCACACAAGATATGAGACTGTCCCACTACACCTGCCCCCAGTCGAGGCCTACCTCCAGAAGAGAGTTCCAGCTACCAGACCTAGTAGAGGTGAGTTCTTGACCTATACCTTATCCTGTCTTGATGATTACTGTACACTACCATATTGTTTGTATATTTTGATACCTTAGGACTACTTTTGATCTAGTATGACTATAATAGCTAGATGATGAGACCCCAGACTGATATTACCTGCCATAACCCTGTATGATACCTTCCTAACTGCATGATTTAGATAAGTTTTCTTAAAACCATAATTGTTGGAGATTTGACCTAGAAGGAGTAGGATCATCATAATTTCGAGGACGAAATTATTTTAAGGAGGGTAGACTTGTAACCACCACTTTTCTGAAATGAGAGTAATTTTAAACTTTGTTAATTTTTATCATTTAATAATAATATTTAAATTATATTATGATTTATGGTAATTTTTCTTTATTTATTTTATATTATTTAGATGGGTGAATTATGATTTTTGGTTGTTGCTAGCTTAACCCTAGAGACCGCTTGACGTAGAGACTAACCATGACCAAGGAGATTCGACCATGTGACTAGATTGGCTAATTACCTATTTGTAGGCTAAGGGTATTTGATGTGCATTATTTGATTTTTATTGATTATTGTGTGTTTGATTTGGTGCATTGATAGGACCTAGATGGTATAATCTTAGTCAACCATGTTAGAAGCTTAGTAATGGGATTTAGGTTCATTATCGACATGTTAGAATTAATTTAGAATTTTTACCTATTTTTCTAGAATTTTTTAGTAATTTTTAAGCTATTTTCTTATTAGCCTTTTTGACACGGGACTTCTTAGCAACTTAAGAGTGCTTGGTCCATGTGCAAACCCTAACCTAACACCCCCTACCCCTGGCCGGCCATAGCAGCCCCCTCCCCTCTCATTTGTAAACACATAGCCACCTAAGAGCAAACCCTAGCCTCCACTTTCCAAAAATTCCAACTTTTTCATCCGGAGTCTGTTTCTCCCCAAACGAATTCCGTTTCTCTCCTAGGAAGAGGACTTGCTGGAGTACTGCTAGCAAGGAGGAGGAGGCATTTGCTCGGAAGAAATCGTCCGACAAAGCGCTTGGGGAATTCCTTTTATTGAGATTCCGACTCTCAATGGGTAAATCCCGATCCACCTTTGTTTCTCCTAAATTTTCTTTATTATTGCATCCATTTAGGCACCCTTGATCTGTGTATAAAGTTTCGTAGGATTTTGGTTTCGTTTGATAGCGGTATCGGACACGTATCGGTCTCATGTTGCACGTGTTTGGCAAAATGCCACTTAGAATTGAAAATTGTTAATTTTTGATTCTGTTTTCACGAAATCCTTCCTTATATGATTTGTAACAACTTTTGCAAAGATGGATCAGAAATCGACACGATTTTGGCCTCCGAACGGACACGGGACACGCGTGCACGAGATCCGTGCACGGTCCCGTGCACGCCCTGTTGTCTGTGCGTCATAATTCGATGCACAAAGCTCCGTCTTACATGAAATTTTACGAACACGTAGGGGCAACCTCTTCCCATATGCCTGTAAAATTTCACGACGTTTCGTCGAGCGAGCGCGGAGTAATCGTGCGTGCACTGGTCGGCTGAACTGTGCACTCCGGCTAAAATTTGCCGCTGACACGGCCTTCGTACGCGAACACGGCGCGTCGAGGACC
>JANAVB010002339.1:175000-179331 GCA_029216955.1 Iris pallida
ATGTGAAGCACTACCTTCATGTGCAATAACATAACCTGGACAGATCCTTGTGTACTTATTGGGGCAGGAGGAGTATTTAGCTCAGTTTTCTTATCTATATCATGTATATCTATTTCTACTATATCATGTTCTTCTTTTTACAGTCTCTCTACTATTTCTTTATCAGCAGTTCATGAATATTATTCTATAGCTTGTTTCATATTTTCTTTCATGTTATGATCTGTGTGAGTGATATATATTCGTTCCTATCCTGACTTGACCCATTAAAAATATTACAGATGATGAGGATTGCTGCGACACTTACTATGGAGCAGGCCTAGTTGACACAGGTGACCTGGACCCTCAGCAGGATCCAGTAGTTGTTGAGGACTTGCCATGAGTTAGATTAGACTTATATTATTATCTAGTATAAGACTTTGTGATTGTATTGAGATTTATTATGGTGTGGTTTACACCAGGATTATTATTCATTTTGTGACTCTCTGTTGAGATTATCTTTCTTCTATTCCATCTTAGTTATTATGATTGAGTTGTACCATATATATATTATTCTCCAATTGGAGCATATTCTAGATTGTGTTAGATGTTGGACCTAGGACAGCGTTCTATCGTCGACACTGCGGCGTAGGCTGGACGTACCCACGTCTCGTACCCTTACACCGGGTGCGGATCGTGACACGTTTTTAGTGGTAGCCTATGCAGGTCTAGAACTGCAGTGGTGTTCGAACTAGAGTATCACCACAACCTACAGTAGGATATAGGATATAGTTTTGAGGGTACTCAATCACATTTGGAGAACTCTGATCCAATACTTGCCATCTAAATTCTTGTTGATTAATTGCTTTCATTTGAATAAATAAACTGTCCTCCTTTGATTTTTTGCTCCATTCTCAGTATTGCTTCTTGTTTTGATCTGTCTTCAGGATGGTTATGGAGACACGATTTTATCGCTCCGGTCCATGCAGGTCCTAATTCGTATTAGTGTGATATCGTGGTAGTACAATGACTGAGTCGTACTACTACGAGCCTGCTATAGATTATAGGAAGTAAAGTGTTAGAATGAGAGGATACTCAATCACTGTTAGGATTCCTTGAAAGATTCTTGGGACGACCCTTGAGAATCTTATTTTAACTTCGATTTGAATTCTTTCCCTTGATTTGATTCACCCATTACTCATTCGATTCACCCATTACTCCTTGTTATTGAATTTGATTTGATGGATTCATTGTTGAATTTTGAACCTTATTGATTAGTTGTTAACTTTGAGTTTGTATTTAAATATATTTATATTTATCTTTATTTTATTTTGGAATTTAGGGTATAACCTGATAACATACTTGATAAGGACAGTGAGAAAGGTAAATGTCAACTTTAATTGTGGAGTTAGGATTTACCGCAGTCGTACTGGTTAGCATGACAAGGACGTAGGGCCTAATTTAGATATACTTATCCTAGTTATGGAATCTAGATTTTCTTGTAGCCATACCAGTTGGTGAGGTAAGAATTATAATAACATGATTATAGGGTGTATACCTTATTCACGGACTCTATTGTTTATTGCAGCTATGCTTACTGGCGTGGCAAAATTCTAGCAACATGATTTCAGGAAGACGTGTATGGTTATCAGATTATATCTCAAATTTTGTTTATTCCTTTGAACAGATGAGCAAGAATAGGTTTTATCATTATTTCTTTCTTGCCATTATTTCTTGTATTCCCATTTTTCTTTATCTTAGTTAACCTTGTCCCAATTACATCAATCACTATCTCGTATCTAATTTTGTCCTCTATACTTTGAAAACTTGAATCTCTATATCTCTTTACCTTGGAAAGGTCGAGGAAGTGACGTAAATCATCTAGCTCGGAAAGGACGTAATTTGTTATCTCATGATAATCTAAGTAGGGATATAAAATGTTGGTCTTTGATATAGAAATTTGAGATAAAGATGTGGTAAAAGCGAGAATAAAATCAAGAGATTTATATTATCAATCTAGGAACGATCACACACAGAGAAATAGTTGGATGTAGATAATAGATGCATTTTTTAGCTGACGAGGATATTCGAGGTCGACATAGTTGAGGACTTGGATAAATTTTGGTTATTGATTCTTGAGACGTTTACTTTAAGGCTATGATGTTAAATATAGGGACTTAGTAATGGAGAAGAGATTTTAACTGTATTCGATGGCAATACAAAATTGAATAGGATATTGCAAGAAAATGGCTAAGAACAGAAAGAACACAAAGATTTTGAGTTATAGAAAATATGGAGATTTTTGAGAAAAAATTAAATTTAAGGAGAATAATATTTGAGGGTGTACATTGAAGGAAATATGAAGGTTGATTTTAATAGAGAATAAGTTTTGTAAGGCCTGGTAGTTTCTGATCGAATAACACGAGGAGGTAATTTGAACAAGTTCAAGGATTTCATAAAACTTAATCTAGAGGTTTCGAATCCAATTTAGGAAAAGGTGGAAGGATTTGGATTTATGATGATTAAGTGGTTAGTGTTGATTCATAATAAGAAGAGTATGCTTCATGAGTAATATTTTAGAATTTAGGAATTGAGCCTACGATGATCATGACAAGGTCCAATCTTTACAACAAAAGGGTATAAATTCTTGGTGGTAGTCATATAAAGGTTAATTTTTATATTTGGACTTATGAGATAAAGATATGATTGGCAAATGATGATTAGATAAGCTTGATGGTATCAGAGAGATGATTGACTTGACTTCCCTATGAAACCTTGTCTTCTATTTTTTTTTCTACCAGAAGAAGAAAATTGACTTATTCCATATCGTTGAATTCTCTTTTAAAATTTTCAATATCATTGAACCCTAACTCCATTGATCACGACCAATGACATTGGTCACATTTTCTTATCGCATTAATATCCTGGGTCGTACTCAATTAAATTTAATTTAATTATGACCTAGACCTCCATTCTTGGATGCTCGTGCTCAGACTTTGATGACCTTGTTCCCCATCTTGCCCAAATCTTGATTTATCCAGAGATTGATCAACTTAGATCGGGTCGAGACTAAATTTTCTTTTATATATATCGTATTGGATTCAATGTTCGTGCTTTAAACTTTCGATTTTGATCATCTTTAGAATAGTAACCCTATATAGTTAATTCCAGTTTTTTTTTATAATCACCCGTTTTCATATAGGATGATAGGCTTCCTTATAGCCTGATGATTTATTATTTTTCTTACCTTTTCCAATATGGCACCCATGACCAGAGCCTCTCTCCAGTGCACAGCTGCAGTTCCGGATGAGACCGAGATTGTACTTCCCCCTTCTATTGCTCAGGAGGTGTTAGCAGCCTCACCGAAGAATTTTTCTCCATCTCCTATCCTTCAGGAGAGGGCTGCAGTTCAACCGGAGACTAAGGGCCTCCCTTTGCCTCCTGGAGTGGTACCATATGTCATTCCTAATGGAGCTCATATTTACAGACTTCTTCAGGATGTGCAGGAGGTACAGTGTCACGACCCGCACCCTTTTTTTTTTAAAACGGATACGAGACGTGTCCAAGCCAGCTTACGCCGCAGTATCGGCGGTAGAACGCTGTCACGGCCATGAAGATCAAAATCATAAATAATGCACATTAACAAAGATTATTTAATTTACAATGATCACAAGTTTTACATTTGTAGAAAAATATAAACTTGTATAAATAAATGAATGGCTATAACTCAACTATCTAGCTAGTCTCTAGGCTTTTGTCTGCAAGTATTCCCGTCACTCCCCAAGCTAAGTGAATCTACGGCTAACCTGAAAATTATTGGTTTTCAGTCAGGAATGGAACGAGCACAATTTACTGAATGCAATTTTAAATAAAAAAATGACTATACAACAGAGGTTAGACATCAATTACATGTTTTTGACAATAAACAGGAAATACGAAAAACCAATAGCAAATAAATAGATACAAAATACTTTTTCCAACTGTTAGAAGTACCTTTGATATATGATCAGTCTGGGACGCTACACCGCACGGTCTACGAGGTCTACTTGCATGAAAAATAAGCACTGTCTACGAGGTCTACTTGCAAAAAAATAAGCACTGTCTTCGAGGTCTACTGCAAAAAATAAGCACTGTCTACGAGGTCTACTTGCAGAAAAATAAGCACTGTCTACGAGGTCTACTGCAGAAAAATAAGCACTATCTACGAGGTCTACTTGCAGAAAAATAAGCACTGTCTACGAGGTCTACTTGCAGAAAAATAAGCACTGACTACGAGGTCTACTGCAGAAAAAATAGCACTGTCTACGGTCGGATCACACATCCTTGGTACTTCTCACTCCGACTCAACAATTTAT
>JANAVB010002340.1:2500-10000 GCA_029216955.1 Iris pallida
GCCCGTCGCAAGCCTCCCCCTCCTGATGCAGCCCTGCTACGGGGACTGGCTAGCCTCGGGCTTCGTGCCGGGTAGGATGCCAGCCTGGCCTCACGTACCTGCGGCTCTCATTTCAAACGGGAGGGTGCCCTCGGGCCCCTCCCGAACGAACGTAGGAGCCTCAGGATCTATGGCCTATGCGCCCCCGACTAGCTGTCCTCCCCTTGCGCCGGCTGGTTTCACCAGCCATGGACATGCGCCCATTGGTCAATCCCTGACCTATGCGCCCGCTCCATGCTCTAGGTTCTTATCCGCGCTGCGGCCACCGGCCCCACTAAGCCCCCCTCTCCTTCCCTATGCACCCTTGGCAGCCTACCACCGTCCTCAGTATCCCAGCCAGCCGGAGGCTCCCCCCTCAGATTGCCCCTCCGCCCGCCGCTCTCGGCACCCCCCTCCTCCCCCTTTCGCGAATCCTGTCGTGCCCCTAGGCTCCTTTAGACGTGTTGGGCCGCGTGCTCTCCGTTCCCCTCTCCGGTGGCATGCGACGCTATCGCTACGGTCGCCGCCGGCATCGTTCGTCCCCCGCCCCGCCCTCCTCCCGGCACCCGTACCTTCCTCGCCTGCCTTCCCGGCGTCCCCTAAGGCCCGTTTCGGCTTGGACTCCCGAGCAGTTCGCCCTCGTCGGCCTCTCCTCTACCGGGATCACTCCGAAGCTTCGGTAGTCTCACGGGCATACCCCCGTCCAGACGTCCGATACGGGCATTACTTTTTCGCTCCGGTGGCCGCCATCTGTCGCCACTCTTGAGCCGCCCCTGTCGGCATTGCTCCGGGCTTCACGGGGCATACGCCCTGCCGCCCAGATTTGTTGGCTCATCCAGCCCCCTCCCTCCCGCCTACGGGCTCGGCAGCCCTCCGGCCATGCGCCATCGTCTCCATTGACGGAGTATGCGCCCTCCCTACATCAGTTGGCCATGCTTCCTCTTCGCCCGCGAGTCATGCGTCGGGCTCCTCCCCCACTAGGCATACGCCCGTTGTTCCTCGGGGACAAATTCCCTCTCCGGGCTCGTATGCGCCCGGGCCCTTCCGGTTGGGCTTTGCCTCGACCCCCTTTCGGTTGGACCATACGCCCTCCCCCCTCGATCCGGGGTCCTCTGTATGTTGGCGGGGTACCCCATGCGCCCGGCACTTGCGCACTCCCTAGTGGTGCTGTCGGCTCGCCGGCCTCCCCATGCTCCCTCGTCCCCACCCTCTGGTAGCTTCAGCGGCCCCCGCCCTCGCTGCCGAGATTCGATCGTCCATCCCCACCGCTCCCACAGTTACTCCCTCTGCTACTTCATACGCAGCGGCTCTTCGCCCGGATGTCGTAACACATCTTGAACCCCCTGAGCAGGAGATCGTCCTTCCGGACATGGAATTCCCGGTCCCCCCCATAGGTCAAGATATCCGCATCCCATTCTCCTCCGCCGAAATTTCCTGGCTGTCCTCCACTTTTGCGAAGAATTTTGTGCTGAAATTTCCCTCGGGCTGCCCGAAAACTGCGGTAGTTAAGGAAATGATTGCTGGTTGGGGCCTAGCCGCTGCTTTTCGGGTCTCCCCGCTGGACCCCAAGCACCTGTACCTCCACTTATCCTCCCCCTCCGACTTCTCCAAGGTTTGGGCCAAAGGTTCCACTAAAATTGTGGCTCAGACCGTCAAAATTGTCAAATGGACTCCGAATTTCAGCACTAAAGTTGATTCTACGATCGTTGAGACAAGAATCACCTTAGCCAACCTCCTCCTTATCTGTTTCGCGCTTGCGGCTCTAAAGCGTATCGCCAGTTCTTTCGGGACGCTTGTGGCGATTGCAGAAGAAACAAAAAAACCCTCTCCAAAGGGAACTACACAAAAATTTGCATCGTACTCGACCTATCCCATGACCCCCCCCCCCCTCCGCCCAGATTCAACTTGAGCTAGGGGGCCTGACGTACCATCAATCGCTCGTGTATGACAACAATATTTTGTTCTGCAAACACTGCCAAATGAGAGGTCATGCCATCAAATACTGTTTCGTAGCGCATCATGAGCTGAAGAAGGCTGCCTCCTGCAAACCACACTCTCCTACGGCTGCCCCCTCTGTACCCATATCCCCAATTCACCACATCAGCAGCACGTCCCATCCATCAGCTCAACCGGATCCCTGGACAGAGCCATCATCCCCTTCATCCCCCCCCCAGGGTTACCCTTAACAACTCTTTCTCCATCCTCTCTTCCCTTCCACCGGAGGGCAACCCGGAGTGCCCCTACCCCCATGCCACGGTGCACATGCTGCCTCCGGCCAGAAGGACGACACTCTGCCGGTTATAATAGAGGAGGCTCGTCATGCTTCTATCACCCCCCAGAGCAACCTTCGTCAGAGATTATTTCCTTCAACACCAACAACACCATCGTGGAATCAAGACTCAGCTTCGACTTCGCGGCCTCGAACAGGTTTCATCAAGCTCAAGAATCTGGTTTCCTGGATCCCAGTAACCCCCTAAGTGCGCTACCAGAAACGGACCAGGAAGTCCCTCCTTACTGTTGGAGGACACTGGTAGCCGTCTTTCAAGCCCGAGTGTCTCGGAGGTGGGACACACTACCTCGAATCAGAGTGGCCCCAAAAATAACCTCAAGAAGAAGAAAAAATGCGACATAGAGCAGCCGTCGGCCATGACCACCAGGTCTACCGCAAAACTCACCAACCACACATCCCTCCTACCTTCCAATGCTTAACATCTTATCTTAGAACGTGCGGGGGCTAGCCAATAAACTGATGCTTAATAGAATCATCAACCTAAAGAAAATTCATAAGATCGACATATTAGTGATCATTGAACCCAAAATCCCCAAAAAAAGACTGAAATCCATCCAACTCAAGCTTGGATTCCAAACTGCGGTTGCCGGATGCAACGACATTTGGATCCTCTTCACTGTCGAGGTCAGGTTCGGTATCGTGCAGGACTCCGGACAGGCTCTCTCCTGCTGGGTGGAACACCCGCTTCTCCCAAACCGATCTATCCTCTCAGCTTTTCACGGTAGTTGTGATCTCCCAGAGCACCGGATCCTCTGGAACTCGTTGTTGGAGACCTACCCCCCTAGCAACAACTCTCCGTAGCTTTGCATTAGTGATTTTAACACTATCTCCTGTAATAAAGAGAAGTCCGGGGGCCGCCCGCCCCTACAGCAGGCCATGAATGACTTCAACAACTTTATATTCAATGCCTATTTACACACTCTCCCTTATGTCGTTAACGCTTTCACCTGGTGCAACATGCAGGAAGTCGCTCGCAGGCAATACTCCCGCCTCGATTGCATCCTGACTAATGATTGGTGGTAAGACATGGGCCTCTCCACCAAACTATCCCATCTCAATACCACCGAATCGGATCATTCTTCCCTTCTGATTGAGCTTAGCAACAGATCCATCTGCATCAAAAAAGATTTCCGCTTTTTGGACTTCTGGACACATCACCCTCATTTCAGAAACATTGTCGCCTCCGCGTGGTCTTCCAAGGACAATCCAGAACCCCTCATTCGGGTTGCATCTAGACTCAAAGCAACTAGGAAAGCCCTTTCTACATGGAGCAAGTCCGCATACGGCAACCTTTTCCAAGCAATCAGAACGGCGGAGGACGACGTCAACCGCGCTGAGATCCAGTTCGCTACGGACAGATCCCCGCAGGCCCGGTCCGCCCTCAACTTCGCCAGAGCCAAATCTCGTTTGAAGGTGGAGACAGAATTCTGGAAGCAGAAGGCTAGATTAAAATGGAACTCCGATGGGGACCGTAACACGACATACTTCCACTCTTGCGTCAAGGGTCGCAAACACAAACTTTCTTTACACCAAATTCGCGATAGCAATGGTCAACTGCTGGAGGATCAGAGCCGCATTCAAGAGGAGGCCGCCAACTTCTACTCCAACCTATTCTCCAAAGAAGCCATCGTCAAGGATGATGATTTCCTGGCCAAGGTTCCCAATCTGATTTCCGACGAGGATAACGAGCAGCTGCTTATTCTTCCCTCCACTGAGGAAGTCAAAGACGCAGTATGGGCCCTCGAAGAACACAGCGCCCCCGGGCCGGATAGTTTTTCTGGAGTATTCTTCAAGTCTTGCTGGGATATCATTGCAGCAAATTTCCTTGAGGCCACCGCGGCTTTCTTCTAAGGGGTTACCTATCCCAAATCCATCTCCAGTGCCAACCTCATACTCATCCCCAAAAAAGATAACCCGGAGACCTTCAAAGACTTCAGACCCATCAGCCTCTGTACTTTCACTAATAAAATCATCTCAAAAATAATCAACAACCGCATGGCCGACATCCTTCCTAAGATTATCTCCGAAGAACAAAGCGGCTTTATCCCAGGCCAGAACATCATTGACAATATCCTTCTAGCACAAGAAATGATTACTTGTATGAAATTCCCATCTAGAGGGGAAACGTCACCATTAAACTTGACATGGAGAAAGCATACGATCGTCTGGACTGGCAATTCATGATTTGGGTTTTCAGGGCTTTCGGATTCTCGAAATCTTGGATCGACATCATCTTCCGTTCGATCAGCAACCCATGGTTCTCCACCGTCATCAACGGTCAAGCAGCAGGTTTCTTTCCAGCCAGGTGCGGGGTCAGACAAGGTGACCCTCTCTCACCCACTATCTTCATTATCGCGGTGGAGGCGCTCAGCAGAAACCTAAAAAACATGGCCAATACTCCCAGATTCCACCACTTTCACACTACTACCGGATGCCCTTCGATCACGCACTTGGCCTACGCCGATGACATCCTCATTTTCTCCTCTTGCGATATCGGATCTGTCGAGGTGGTGCACATGACGCTTGAGAAATACTCTAGATGCTCGGGCCAGCGGATCAACACCAACAAAAGCATCATTTATACTCACCACAAAGCAAATAGGACTCACTCAGTGGCGCTCTCCAACCTCACTTCCTTCTCTACTACATATCCGCCTTTCTTCTACTTGGGTTGCCCGTTGGATTATGGTAAATCTAACTCTGGCATCTTCGCAAGTCTTGTTAGCAAAATCAGAGCTAAAATTGAGGGATGGCACAACGCTACCTTATCCCCAGGTGGCAAGTTGATTCTGATCAAATATGTTCTATCTTCCATCCCCATATATACCCTTGCCGTTTACGCCCCCCCGAAAAAAGTTCTTTACGCGCTCGAATCTCTATTTGCCAACTTCTTTGGGGCCACACTGATGGTAAGGACAAGCACCACTGGGCCGGCTGGGACACTATGGCCAAACCCACTGAAGAGGGAGGGCTGGGCTTCTGTAGACTTCTCTACATCGTTGACTCCTGTTCCATAAAGCTGTAGTGGAAGCTTCGTACGGATCATTCGCTTTGGTCCAGATTCATGAGGGCGAGATATTTCAGATTCTCCCATCCCATGACCTCCGTGGCCAACACCAGATCCTCCACGAATTGGCGGTGTATCCTATACGGGCGTCACCTCGCAGAACCCCTCATTCGCTTCAAGCTAGGCGACGGCCGTTCGTCCATGTTCCATGAACGTTGGTTTGGGAAAGAGGTTGCCATGCAGCCACAGAATATTCACCCTCGTGGGATCTGGGAACTTTGGGACAGTAACACTGGCTGGAGGTGGGACAGTGTGTCGGCGCGGCTTGGCGAGGAGGCGGCCAACAGCATTGCAACCGCGGACTTACGCATCGTCGATGCTCCGGATACATTATGGTGGTCGCCAAACCCTTGTGGCTCTTTTTCTTTATCGTCGGCCAGAAAAGTGGCGAGGGGCATAGGTGTCCCTTCCCCCTATACTGCACCTTTTCGGCAGGCCTGCATCCCAATCAAATGATCCATTCTGATTTGGAGAGCCCACCGGTGAAAACTCCCTACCGATGACATCCTAGCCTCCTTCGGATACAGTCTGACTTCTCGGTGCCACTGCTGTATATCACACCAAACAGAAACTACAGAGCACATCCTAACCTCTGGCGACCTCGCGACACAGATATGGATGAGCCTTTCTACCAAATGCTAGCTACAAATTAGCAGGGCGGCCTGAACGATCTCCTGGCCAATTAGAGCAGGTCTCATGGGCACCAGATCGTTACGGCCGCTAAAATTTAGGCCCTGTGGAAGAATCAGAACAAATTGAGGTATGAAGGGTGCCAATACAACACTGAACAACTGATCAGGGAGGCGACCAGACAGGTTCACAAAGCCGTCTGGCGCTGCCGTCACTCTCCGGCCAGCTTTTGGAAGGCTTTGGCTTTTACCGACAGCTAGTTTACGGTAGGGCTCATAGCCATTTTGGGTTTTGCGCATTCCTTGTCGCGATTGTAGCTTTCTCCTCGTTTATTTTTGCTGTCTTTCTATGCGTGGCGCGTTACTTGTATAGGCTTCGACATTTTGCGCCTGATACATCAATAAAAGTCTTTTCCAATATATATATATATATATATATATATATATATATATATATATATATATATATATATATATATATATATATATATATATATATTTTATATATATTCCAATATATACATCAATAAAAGTCTTTTCCAATATATATATATATATATTTTTTTTTTCCAATATATATATATATATATATATATATATATATATATATTGAACAACCCCCATATCATATATTCATATCAAATGCGCAAAATGTTGAAGCCTTTACAAGTATGCTTGAAAACATAAAAGAGTTATAAAAGGAAGAAAAGAAGAAGGCATAGGGAGGCTAGCACCCACTCAACAACCCAAACCTATGACAAAATAGCTAATTCAGCAGATAAGGGAGTTCCAGAATCCCTCCCGGACATGGTTGCAGTTTCTGCTAACCTTGTGAATCTGTCTGTAAACCTCCTTAATCAGTTGATTGGAGGTGTATTGGTGACCTTCATATCTAAATTTATTGCGGTTCTTCCAAATGACCCATATGATGGCAGCTGCGATGATCTGGTAATCGTACGAGACGCTACTCCAAGTGGTAAGAAGATCGTTGAAGCCCTCGACAACCTGGTGCTGTTGACAACAATTAGAGAGTGTGGTCTACACCTTCAAAGCCAGGTCTCCAGACGATAGAATGTGTTTGGCTATTTTACACTTACGTTCCGAGCAGTAGTGACACACTGAAGCTAAGCTGATGCCAATGCTGGAGAGGGCGTCGTCGGTTGGGAGCTTCTTATGGAACGCTCTCCAAATTAGAAAGGACCATTTTTTGGGGATACAAGACTGCCAGAATAACCTGATTATGGGGGTTGCTGCTCTAATGCCGTGAACAACTCGTCTCGCCAAAGTTAGAGTGAAAGATCTGTTGGCCGTCAGGGACCACCTCAGAGAGTCAGGTTGCGTACCAAACGCTAATCCGGAGGAGGCTAAAACTCCTATGGCCTCCTCGCTAATCCAATCTCAGGCCCTCTCCTAATTCCACTCTCCAGCACTATCCCATATATCTATGATCACGTTGTTGGTGGGGACATCCGGATTAGGGGGAAGAAGGATGTCCC
>JANAVB010002340.1:15000-19822 GCA_029216955.1 Iris pallida
TAATCGAGAAGTCGTCAACTCCGGTTAGGGAGATTGCTATGGGTTGGTGAGTGATCTCAATTGTAATCTTATGTTTTTCTTCTTGAGAGTGGTAAGGGAGTTGAATTTATTAGGGCAAAGGGTTCAACGTGAGTTTTGTCAATCTTGTAATTTCATCTGAGTTATTAAAGGTTAGGATTTGTCTAGGTGACGTACGTCACCGCCATATACTTATCTTCATCTTGTACTTAGTTTTCGTTAGACGAAGGTTGGTTTTGATCAGGTGGGTTAGCAAATGCTTCCGCATGCGCCCAACAATTGGTATCATAGCTTGGGGGTTCTAGCAACCATGTTTACGGAGCACATGAATACTCGTATGATCACCCTCACAGGGGGAAACTGGGTGATTTGGATGCCAAGGATGGACGATCTACTCTGGTGCAAAGACTTACATGGTCTGTTGGAGGACGACAGTGCAAAGCCATCGGACAAAGCTGCTGACGACTGGAAACGACTAGATTGAAAGGTCGTTGGATTCATCTGCCAATGGCTGGATGACTGGGTGTTTCACCACATGTCCATGGAGAGTTCAGCAAAAGCATTGTAGGAGAAGCTACATTCGTTGTATGAAAGAAAGACGGTTGGCAATAAGGGCAAATTTAAAGTACACGGAGGGTGCCTCGGTGGCACAACATCTGAACAAGGTTCAGGGTATCATCAACCAGTTGTCTGCGATGAAGATGGTGATTGATGATGAGCTTCAGACCACACTGCTCTTGAGTTCTCTGCCGAAAAGTTGGAAGACGGTGGTGGTGTCGGTGAGCAACTATGCGCATGATAGAGTTGTCACGATGGAGGCAGTTAAAAGTAGCTTCTTGAATGAGGAGGTCCAACATAAGCAAGTGGAATCATCGCAGTAGTCCGCTCTGGTGGCTTCTTACGGGAAGGGAAGATCCAAGTCACAGGCGAAGACAAGGGGGAGTTCTCGAAATCTTGTGATTGTGGACCATAAGGAGAATTGTTATCACTATGGCGAAAGGGGTCATATCAAGAGGAACTACATGAAGCTTAAAACTAATAAGACTAAAGACAATAACGATCAGGAGGATCTCATGGTGTTTGGAGATCATTATCGCAGCGACCGACGCAGAGGAACCTTGTGGTATGTGTCATGATGGGACTGGGTCATAGACTTGGGGGCATCGTATCACGCTACTCTACATAGGAGGATCCTTACGTCATACCACGGCGGCAGGTTTGGATATGTGAAGATAGGCGACAAGGAGTCGGCTGCAGTTGTAGACATCGGTGATGTGCACTTGATGACGGAGTTTGGTGAGAAGATCGTCCTCAGGGGTGTGCGACATGTACCGAGTTTGCGGTACAACTTGGTTTCAGTAGAGAGGCTGGCAGATAATGGTTGTCACAGTCTATTTGGGAGCACATATTGGATGCTTGCGAAGTGTTCCCAATAGCTGGCTTGGGGAGATTTATGTTGTAGCATGTAAAGGCTCAAGCCGCTGAGCTGTACAGGAAGACCAAAAATACTGGATGGAGGCTCGAGGGGTATTCGATAGGAGGTAGATCATCGAAAACTTGCTGAGGCGGGGTTTCTAGATGCTTTGAGGGATACGGAGGATTCGGTTCTTCAAGACAAAGCAACGGATGGTGATGAGTCAAAGATTGAGGGTCAGTTTATCAGTCCCATAATAGCTGGTCGATCTCCAGGTGGGGGTTGCTCTAGGAATACAGTTTTGGCGATAGGTAGTTTGCCAAAGCTTCACAGAACGACATCGGTTTCAGCGGTTCGAAGCCACAGAGGAGATCAAGGTTTGTAGCAAGCTCAATATGAAATGGGAGCATCATCATTCACATAATTCAAGGGAAACAGTGGGTCATCGACGGCATACACATTGCGTGATGTTCTGCTCGAGGACGCATGTGTATGCGGGAGAGCTTCAAGTTCGAACACGAAGGTAGGTAGGTTTAGGAGTTCGAATCTCGTGAGAATCGCACCGTCCACTTGGTTGGGCTAACCAAGGGTAAAGAAGCTCATCGGAACGTTAACACTTTCCAATGGAAGACGAAAGTCAGGGACAGGTAGCCGAAACTTACGTTGAGGCTGATCGTCAGGGACTTCGGTCTTGGTCGTGTCATTGAGATCGGCAGGATCCCAGTGGTACAGGAGATGCTACGCATGGCAGCTAGTATCGACGTGACGGTTGAGGAGCTGGAGATGAAGGCAGATACAAAGCAACTCGGGGGATCGAAGATTAGTGGCACGGGGGAGCAGGTATTCTGTAGAGGGACGATAGGCATGGAGTCTAGTTAAGGACCCGTGGGGTCAATACCCCATCATTAGACTAGAGGGGAAGATTATTGGAGTCCAATCTGAATTTGGTAATAACATATTTGTGGAATCTAAATCTAGTTAAATATTTGATTAGATTAGATTTGGATGTCCATAATTGGTGTTGTGCTATTTTAGGTATAATAAGATTCTTATTTTAGGAAATCCTATTATGATCTAAAATAGGATGTTGATCGAGTATTTTAGGCATATTAGGATTCCAATTTTATTCATATTTAAGAAATCCTATTATGACTAGAATATTGATTTTTTATCCTCTATATTTGGGGTGAGGGTGGAGGCACAAAGCACAGCACAGAGTGAAGATTCGGGGTGCTCGTCCACAAGAAAATCTAAGAGAAAGTCCGTACTTTGCTCTTAGAAATTCGTCATCTAAGATAGAAGGAAGAACAAGATATAATCGAGGAGTCGTCAACTTCGGTTAGGAATATTGCTACAGGTTGATGAGTGATCTCAATGTAATCTTCTATTTTTCTTCTCAAGAGTGGTGAGGGAGTTGAACCTATTACGGCAAAGGATTTAACGTGAGTTTTGTCAATCTTGTAATTTTATCTGAGTTATTAAAGGTTAAAATTTGTCCAGTGATGTATGTTACCGCCATATACTTGTCTTTATCTTATGCTTGGTGTCCGTTAGACGGGGGTTGGTTTTGATCAGGTGGGTTTACAAACGCTTTCGCACGCGCCCAACAAAAAACTCTACTGATCGTTATTATATTGCAGAAGTTTTGTATGGTGTTATCTAGTTGTTCTCTCCCGTCCAATACACTAACCAAGTACTCCAAACAATCCTTATTCTATAATCTTGTATTAACTCTATTCTATTATTTTAATTCTTAAGAAATGAGAACATGTCTTGTCTAGAATTTCAGGATTCAAGTAGATACATTGTTTCAGATTTCAGGATTCAGGTACATATCTTGTCACAAATTTTATGATTCAAACATGAATCGAATTTAAGTATATAACTTATTCTCGAATCTTGAGATAACACGAGCATATTAATTCAGGTAATAATTCTTCCAATTGATACAGAGCAGAAAAACTGGAGGCTTGAATTTTGTTTCACTTGTGTGACTTTGTGTCTATAGCCTATACGTCTTAAGTTCTAAATAAGTTCGGCCCCTATGATTTAAATTAATCACAAGTCTGTTTCTAAGAAAACTAACTAAAAATTCCTATAAATTAGGTTAAATACTTTAAACCTATTTTTGGATTTCGAAAATCGTCATCTCTGGGAATTCTTGAAAATTTTGGCAGAGTCTCATTCGTATTCTGGACTCAGAAAATTTTCACAATTTATAGAAGACCCGGAGCAAGCATCTGTAGAAATCCCTGGGTACGCCAACCCTTTCGGTGGAACAACTAAACAGGAAAATTCACACGCAGGTATATATATATTGACAAAAACAATAATAACTAGAAAGATAATTTTTCTTATCAAGCTTATATATATATATATATATATATATATATATATATATATATATATATATATGTATATATATATATATATATACATATATACACCTCACGGTGAGGTGAGGTGCCACCTCACAGTGAGGTGGCTATATGTCACCCCCCCAATGCTATCATCATGCACTTGCACACTTTTTGAAACAACAAGAAACTATCAATTATTTGTTAGTAATGCACAAATTCAAAACAGAAATCAAAATGCATAACACATAGCGAGACTTAAACATATACCAGCATACATCTTTCACTATCATGAATTAAGGTACCGATCATTTAAGTTTTCAAGCACTTGACTAAAAACTATTAATCAAACACATAACTAGTATGCAAATGAAATCTTGTGTTGTGATATATGCTGAATTTAAACTAAATTTATTCTAAATGGCTAAAATACTAAATTTTAGACCATTACGCCTGAGTCAACTCTAAACTATTGATACTCTTCTAATTCACCTAGGTTTTTATATTTAGGAAAGTCAAATTGTTAATTTTAAATCTACATATTTGCTAAAATTCTTGTTTGAGTAGACAAAAGAAATCATATTGTCCACTTTTGGACCAAAATGCCCTAATATTTTTAACCAAATGTATCCTTGTTAGAGCTAGTGTTAGGTCTTTCTAAACCTAAAGTGTCATACTTATCATTCCTAACAACATTATATGTTGAATTTATAAATCCTTAGGTCCTTGAACCAAAAGTTCGATTTTGGACCGATGCGATCAATTCCTATACTATGGATATCCTTATAGTTATATCCTTAGGACTATTTTTCCTTTGATGTCAAAAAATTCCATTTCTAAGATAATTCATTTGGTAATAAATCTGAATTCTAGGTTATGGTTCAATATCGGAGTCTAATATGATTATGAATATATATAAATATATATATACACTAAATACAATTTAGGATATCCAAAATCAAGTCCGATATATATATATATATATATATATATATATATATATATCTATATATATATATATATCTAATATATA